>APFE031608853.1:0-12017 GCA_000404065.3 Pinus taeda
GCTCAAAGATGCACTCTGGGCTTACAGAATCACATGGAAGGATACTACAGGATTTACACCATACTAGTTGGTGTACGGCAAAGAGGTAATGCTTCCTATTGAGTTTCAAATACATACTTTTAAATTGGCTGCAGATTTGCAAATTGATTTGGACCAAGCACAACAAGAAAGAATTGAGCAGTTGAACTAGCTGGATGAAATGAGGCAGCAAGCAGAGGAAACCACAATCCTCACGCAAAAACAAAGGAAGCAGTGGCATGATGCACATATCAAGAAGAAGCAGTTCAAGGAAGGTGACTTGGCTTTACTTTTTGACTCTAAGTTCAGAGATCATAAAGCCAAGTTTACCACCCATTGGATGTGCCCATACAAAATTGTTCAGGCATATGACAATGGTTCAGTGAAGCTCACAACTATTGATGGAGAAGGTCATTCCTTTACTGTCAATGGTCATCGCATGAAACTATACACTAAGCCCACCAGCAAGCAAGATTTTCTCCAAACAGTATCTCAACAAAGAGAGGTGGAGATAATGCAGGCCTCAGCTGTAGTATCCCTGACTTAGTTTATTTTCTTTCAATTTCGAAAAAAAAGAAATTAAAAATAAAAACTAAAAAAATAAAAAATAAAAATAAATAAAAAAATAATAAAGGGTTAGATGTGAAAACCAGCCTCTGGCACACTCTAACCCCGAATTCCTACTTGAAAACCAATTCGTTGGTGGGTAAAAATTCTCTTTCTTTTGTTCACTGTTTACTTTCTCAGCTGAATAATGACTTGAGGACAAGTCAAAACTTTTGTGGGGGAGAGAAGTATCAGCATTTTGTTCTTTTATCTCTCCGTTCTTTTATCTCTCCATTGTAAATTCTTAAAGATTTCTCATCTCCTCACTGTAAATTTCCAAAGCAGTTTGTTCCAGCATTCCAGATTTCAATAAGTAAGTTGTTTTGTCATTGTTTTATCTCAGAGGGACCTGGTGATAAATATTATGCAGGGGGACCTGTTCTGTCCAGAAGACCATGCTATCAGCACCAACAGTAATGGGACCTGTTTAGACACATAAAAGGGACCTGTTAAGAGATTGATATTTCAGTGTTACTTCAACACGGCTTCAGCAAGTTTCTATAAGGATTCACAGGTTGCTGAGCACCAAGACTCCATCAAATACCCAAGCTCAAAGTACCTGTATGCATATAAAGAGCTGCATGAACATCTTCAAAGTTTCAGAGGGACTTGTTGCACTCAAATCTATCTCAGGGGACCTGTTATGAACAACCAAAAGAGACTAGTCCTACTCAGCATGCCAATACAACAACAGCCAAACAAAAAGTGTAACATGTTCCTTGTTCTTAACATTTAATTTCTTAGATTAATTTTTAATGTTAATTTTAATCGCTGTGACTGTTATGATCGATTTCAAGGGCACATTTTTCATCATCCCTTATCTCCCTGATTCTTCCCTACTTCAACCTATTTCATACCTCTAAAATCCATTAACCCTTCATATCAACCTTGTTATACGCATCCTACAGCCATACCAACATCCTCCATTTGGCCGAATACCAACAGGACATGTGGTGGATTTTTTTTTTTTTTTTTAAATATATATATAAAGGTAAGAAACAGGAGGCCTATTCATTATATTTCATGCAGTTGAATGATGATTCCACCACCCGACGTAGTTAAAAGATTCAGAGGACTCCATCATACCTCAATATTGCATATACACTCCCAACGCTCCCATGATAGCATTTATACAAGCGGTATCATTATTCCCCTGTTTCCAAAAATGAACATGCTCTGAAGTAAAGGAAGTTGGTCATCTCACCATCATTTCTCAGGTTGTTTACGTTGGCGTATAATCCCGTGGCTTCCACAGTAAGGACTGAAGGTAGTGAGCGCCATTCGGTTTCGACTCCCACCAAAGTTACAAGACAGTCGACCCAGCATCACATTGGATACTAAGGGAGCGACGCCATCAGGTAACAAATCAAAATTTCTTTGTTAAATTTGCAAGTTAGAACACGACCCTCTGCCAAGATGACAAATAGGGTCAAGCCAAGCGTGTTCAATAGTTCCCAATACCATGAAGATTGCATTTCTATTCTCAGAGAAATACAGTGGTTGCCCTTTTTGGAGAAATTCCATGGAAGCAACAAAGAAGTTACCAAGCAATTCGCTTTCACATTTAATGGGGAGAAAGCCCTGATAGGCAACTTCACATTCAGGGTTTCAGAAGACACCATCGCCCAGGCAATAGGGATCAGCCCAAAAGGGGAAAAGTATTTTAAGACCAAGCAATTTAAAGAGAAATCGTGGACCCAATTCATGTCTAGATCCCGAGTCTCATCAGTTAATTGGAAGAAAGGCGTTCCAAGGAGTTGGTTGGTGCATCCCTGGGATGAGATGGTCTACATACTTCAAAAATTCGTAACCTGTGAAGGCCGTTACAGTATTGTTTATCTATACCATATCAAGTTGCTGCTACACTTGAAAAGGCAGTGTGTTGTCAGTCTACCATATTTTCTATTGCAAAGCCTAACCAAGATGTCAAAGACCATCCAAAAGCAGAATGGAAATGAAGACAAGAGCTTATATCACTTTGGCTTAGTTAAAATTCTTATTGAGCATGAATTTCAGAGAAGAGGGAAAATGTGGAAGGAGTTCTTAGCTGCTAATCAAATTAGAGATGAGGAAGACAAAGGAGAATCGCAGGAGAACTCAGGATTCATGAAGGACATCGATGAAGAGATCCTAGCATCATCCAAAGCAAACAAGGTACCTCCACCTGTGAGCAGCATAAGGACTACGCAAATGAGAAAAGAAGATGCCAAGAAGGCAGAGCAAGATAAAATTTTCACCACTTATTCAAGAAGAACAAGGAGAACACCAAAAGCCCAGTTGCAAGAAAACCAGCTTGAATCCAATGTACAAATGGATATTCAGAGTAGTGACCATTCGCCACCAGGGCCAGGACCTGATATAGATGTTGAAAGCCACACACCACCAGGAGCAGGAGCTGATATAGAGGTTGAAAGCAATAACAAACAAGAAAAAGGTTCACCACCTCCTAATAAGAAATAGAAGAAACTGGAGAAACAAATTGAGAAATTAAAGGAAGAGCTCATGGAGGCTAATATGCTGGAAAAATTTATCAAGAAAGAAAATGAAATTCTTCGAGCGTAGAGTAAAGAGACTCAAAAGAAAAATGAAAAGTTAAAGGAGCGAGTCAATGAACTAGAGGCTAAGAAAACAGATATTTGTAAGTCGGCCACCAAGTGGTACAATCAGAAGAAGACCCTCAAGGAAAAATACAAAAGATTAAAGCAGGAGCTCCATGGTTAGAAAGATGCCTAGGTGAAAAAGAATGTGGAAACATTGCTAAAGGCAGCAGAGGTACAAGCAGGGACAGAGTTCAAAGGAAGCACTTCGGGGTTAGCATGAGGACATGCTAATTCGTTAAGTCGGGGAGAGATGTTGGTACCATTCCTTGACCCCTTTTTCCCTCCCAAAACATGTCATTCGCCTACCTCTTTTCATCATATATCTCTCAGATCCCTTGGAAATTGATTAGTTAATAGTCTTATAGTTATTAAATTGCATTGAAATTAATTTAGGGGTTTTATGTTAATGAATTAGGAATTTTTGGCAAAATGGCTAGAGGAAGTTCCAACATCCTGTAATTGGTTTATTGTTTGACATGTGGCATACAGCTAGGTAGAGCGAAGGGTAGGGATGAAAAGCAGAATGTCCAAGCATGGACGAACACCTATCCCACAGCAGAATCAACCCTCCTACATGCGCGGTCAATGAAGGTCAAACTATGGCATGTTGGCGACAAAGGCAGCAACAGCACGCATCCTAAGTTGATTTAGTTTGTTTCCTTTTTGAAATTAGTATAGGATAGAAACATTTTCAAAAATCGCGATATGGTAAAAGCGGCAACAGCCTGCTCATGAATGTACATTCATTTTCAAGGGATGTAAAACGATATGAAAACCCAATTCTGAGTCAGTCGTTTTATTATTATCATTATCATTGTTTCGAAAACAGAGTTTTGAATTTTAATATCAAAGACTTGCATTACAGTCACGATTTCGTTGTGTTGATTTGGTAATCGTTGGATCACAGTCCATTATACCTCTGGAACGCAGACGGGCCCTGCGTAACGTGGTATACTGTTGTTCTTTCATTTACAGTTAGGGTATTAAATATGCGCAGTGATTAAAATTGATTTATGTTTGTAATATGCGTATGCTTTATGTTTATGAATGTGCTTGAATAGATCATCACTAAGATCGTGAATCATATCCTGTAAGGGATTCGATCCCTTGTTATCTTGTAGAGCACTGTCATGAACTCTATGCTTACGATTTCAATATCTCTTTATTTTGTGTGACTGTTAATGAATGTTGAGTATTTTCTGAACAGAGGTTTTATGTATGATGTCTCTGTAAAGGGACTAAAATCTGGGTTTACAGTGATATACAGCATTTTGGTTTGCTAAATGAATTGAATCTTGGTTTATAGTGATACATACTGTGTTTTAGTTTGATAATGAATTGAATGACAGCGTTGTAACTAGGAAGATTAGACTTAGATAACGATCCTTTATGTCTATATAATTTAGACGCACGCCTCTAAGTCTACACACCCTGGTCGACAATAAATATAGCCTAGTCTAGCACCCTAGATAGGACACTACAGTGTTCATAACCTTTGAGATATGATGTTGCATCTATCTATTGCTTTGAGTCTAACCTTTGATGAAAGATTGATGCCATGATGCTGATAGCCATGATAGATATATGTTTATGATCTAATAGATCTGCCATTGCTTGACTCTAGTAGATATAGGTTGATGATATGAATGAAGATGAATGAAGTAGATTCCTAGTCAGAGGGAGAATCTCTTCTCAAGATTATTACTCTTCTTACTATTTTCATTATGTACTGTTGAATCATGATTTATGTGCATCTGACATTATTGTTCTGCAACAAAGTCTCAGATTTGAAGCTTGTATAGAAATTAGGGTTCCTGCTCTAGACATAGGCATGGAAATGGGAAATCTCGTCCCTAGATGCACGCATGCAAAGGGCCAGATAGCATCCAAGCATCTAACCTGAAGGGAGTGTTCAGGGGTTTGACTACATTTGACCATCATATGAAGCTTTCTGAAGTTGTCTAAACTTTAAATCAAGGTGTCTCTGACATATTCTGCCACTGTAGTCTGATTTCTGAAGGTGTTGATTTAAATTGCTGATCACATAAACATGAAGTATTGTGCATGAAAATAGTTGTTCACCTAAAAGATGTCAGTACCATAGATGTGTTGTAGAAAACAACAAGATATGCAAGCAGAAAAAGCTTGAATGTTTGCCACAACATGAACATGCAGACTGAAATTGTGTTTGCAGGTGATCGGGACATACATATAGATATGTCACTATGTTTGTGCTACAAGAGGTTGGCATGATTTGGCTTATTGATATAGATGAACAATGTTTTTTCATGATGCTTGACAACAACTTTGAATTGATGATGGAAATTTGGGCTTGACCTGATGTCGAATGATTTGATCCGACGATTGTTGATTTGGCTTGATGTCTATGCTATGTTGGCATAATGACTTATGTGGGTATTCAGAAAAATGATTTTGTATTGGCCTCCTTGTTCCTAGCACAATGTTTGAGGTACTGATAGTTATGATTCAACATGAAATTGAAACATGCATGACTCATCCTTGGTGTATGAATTTGCACCTAGTGACAAAAATGACTTATGAAAATGACCTGATGAAGTTTGGATTGATATTGCATGGTTGGTTACAACCTATTGGCACTATAATTAAATGAGGTCAATATCTGATATGACCTCCACCTATATGCTAGTTGAAAGAATTGATATTGTGATATTGATGACTTTGATATTGGTTGTGATCTGACTTCTACACTTTGATAAGCTGACTTTTTTGATGTGATGGTACAACATTGATTTATGTAAGGCTGATTATGTTGGCTTATCAAGGCATTATGCTTAGAGCATTGCATGAAGCAAAATCCCTAATCCAGATATGTCTATATTTGACATTTATCTGATGAAGTTAGGATGATGAGTTCCAAGGTATAATGGCTTTGATTTTTATTATGATTTTGGCCTTATATCCTGATGATCTACTCTTGAAAGGTGATGATCCTTTGATTATCTAAATCAAAGGGAGATGGCTTCCAAAGCTCAAAATGATGTATCATGGCATGATGAGTCGATTTCTTGAATTTCAAAAATAAATATTGCAAATCTATTGGAAATTTTTTTGAATAATGAAAATGCAAATCCTTGGATACTCTGATTTGAAGTTCAATATGTTGTTGAACTTGACATGGCATCCATCAGTTGATTGAAGCATTGATGTTCTATTTCAAACATCCATCTCTATATGTATGGTGTTCATAGAACTTGAATAAATTCATGAGTGAGCCGCTTCATTCACATAGAGTTTCCACGGAGCATCCTTTGAAATATCTTCATGAGATATTCTATTTTTGAGGCTGAGATATTTCTTCTATGATATGTGACTTCATGGATGTATTTTTGTTGATTTGGATGCTTCTTTTGTATGAGATTTGTCATGATATCTTCAATGAGAGGTTCATATACAATTGAGGATGAGTACGATGTTGCTAGCATGGATAGTTGTCAGGAAGGAGGAAGAAGATCCTTAGGGAGTTGTCTAAGCATGATCTTGATATGGCATAGAGTGAGATACAATTGACAAAAAATCCCATATTTATAGTTGGGACTAAGATAATCTCATATATCGAGATACTGTAGTTCTTCAAAACAAGATCAGGCTTGTGGTTGGCACCTCCTTGAGAGGGAGGAAGATTATGGTATCCTATTGTGATTTATATGATTATTTATGTTCTGACATGATATTTGATTTGATGTCTTGTATGAACAAGTAACAAATTCTATTGAGACAAGAGGATATCAGATTTTAGTATGATGAGAGCAACACTGATTGAGGAAACTAAGCCAACTCTTCCTCCCTGTCTGAGCTCCTAGGGTGAGGAATTGAGATAGAGGACTCGTGGGGTTGAGGGAACTCTAGACAATAGGGTATGATCCCTATCTGTTACCCATAGGGTTGAAGATTTTTCTCCCCTATCTTCATAGGGTAGTAGAATGCCGCTCCCATGTCTAGTCTTTACAAAGTATACCCTAGTTGGCATCATACCCACAGGCAGGCTTGTCAAGAATATCACTTCTTGTTTGGCCAACGAGTTGAGAGTGTACTTGGGGTGTACAACCCAAGTGAATTATAATGCAGTTGTTCTACCACATGACTATTTAGGGTCATCGATGGGAAGATCAATAGGAAATAGGATGGGTTGAGATAACCCTATGCGATTCTAGGTTCAGATTAGGCTCCCTGATGAGATCCCGGGGTCCAAATGCACTCCCCTATGTGTTTGTATATCCTATTTCTTGATATGGGGTTGTATATGTATAGCTTCCCCATGATATTTCGGGTCGAGATGTGTTCCCCGATGTGGTTTTAGGTTGAGATGTGCTCCTCGATGACATGCTCTTTGATGACGATTGATGATGATATTTCAGGTAGTAGCCCACTGGAAATGACTCTAGGTAGTAGCCTGATGGATAAAGGGTTGTATCTTGGGCTCCCCTTCAGTAAAAAATTCTTCTTCTTCTAGATTCGATAATTTTCAACATATGAGCAGGAACAATCAAGAGATAAGCAAGAATAAGAAATGGATAAATCGAGATGTACATTGATGATTTGTGATGATGATATACTTGAGGTGGTCATGGCATGATGAGTACATTATAGATATGAATAGTGATGATAGGTAATGACACTTGAAGACACAAGAATGGCATATTGATCGATGGACATATATTGGCAAGTGGAATTCTCCCTAGCTGAGAGGGAGTATTAATTTTTGTAATTTCCGTAAAATTCCACCATGGAAAAATCAGATGACTAATATGATGATTGCATCAGATTCCTGTTTTTGAGAGGACCAAAATCGACCTAAATATCACCTTATTTGGACAAGCGAAAGTTGGTTTTTAAATTTATTTATTCACTCATGTATATTGGGTTAGATCGGCCCTAAGCACATTTTAAATTGGACAAGTTTTCCTCAACTCCAAGTGGAACCTCGTGAAAGCCTATAAATAGAAGAGACCTCAAGTTCAATTGGATACATTGATTAAACCATCTTCTCTTCTCTTATTGTCTTAGTTCGCATAGGTCTGATGGAGGAAAGCTTGCACAAAGGATCTGAAACTACAGGGTCAAAGCTCACACTAATCTAAGGTTTTCTAGATCTTCGACACTGGCATGTAACTGAGTATTTTCATCCCTAGACGCTGGCATAGTATGGTCCTGAAAGCGTCCAGGGAGCCTGGGATGCTAGCACAAAGTGTTCATGGGAACATTTGGGAGGCTAGGGTTTTCGCTGCTCAATTTGGTCCCCGGACGCACTCACAGTCTAGTCTGGGTTACCATAGATGCTCACATAGAAGCATTATGAGATCATCTAGGGTTTGAGGCAGATCTAGGTATGTTTGACCTCAGACACCCTCATCTAGTTAACCTGGGAGCGTCCAGATATGTTCCAGACACAGTCTTCCAGTTCTGCAGAGAGCGTCCAAGACTGCTATAGATGCTCACACAACCCCTCCTCCTTGCATCCGGGAATCAAAGATGATATTTTAGTATTCCAAAGATTCTACTCAGTGAAAGTAGTGTTCAACACAATGACAACAATATCTAGTAGTTGACTACAGTCAATGATAGCACACTACAGTCCTTAGAATCAGTGTTGTGATTATAAGCATGATTAGATCCATTTCATGGATATCATAGTCGTTTTGTTGCATAGATAAAGCTATGTTTATTTTACTCTCTTTTGATGAATCATTTGATGATGATCTAAGAAGAAGAAGATTTGCAAAGGTTTTCCCCATAGTGGGTTTTGCCTTGGTCTCGGACCAATCCTGGTGTCTCTCTTTGTGTGCATGATTTTATTTTATTGTTCCTTTATGTTCCGTTGCATTGATGATGATGTTGTTATTTCTATATAATTGCATGTGATGATGAATAATGGTGTTGTTATGAATAATGTAATGATGATATGGGGTGAACTTAATGTATTAATGAAGAAATTCAATTATCAAAGAAAAGAACAATGTAGCCCTATGAAAAATTAACACTCTTTCCATTCAACAATGTATATTTTATAAGCATTGCCTGTTAGTTGTTTGTATTCTCTACAGGAATATGAAATGAGAATTTGCCTCTTGGTCTTCCAAGACTGTTCACAATCAATCTCTTCATTTTCAATGTTGAAAATCATATTTTTGTAATATGAATAGAGTTGCAATAAAATGGACCAGCAACAATGATTGTAAAAGACATATCTAGAAACTTCTTAGTTTGTATTGGTTACATTTTCCAAATTTTTACGAGCTACTTGTTAATGATTAATAAAAGTATACATTTTCCAAATAGTTATGTCATGAGTCATTTTCCAATTCAATCAACATATCTATCAATGTTTTAGCCTTTGCACTTCACATCACTTTCAACCTTTTGCATTCAATCCTTCAACATTAATGTGAACTTCACATTCAACATAAATTATCACCAATGTGATCAATGACAACAATGACAATATTACCAACATTCTCCCCCTTTGGTATTGATGACAACTTTTTCTGTTGTTGCTCATGAAATTACCTATTCTTTTTACCTTTGTCTATCTCCCGCTTTGACATCAATTACATGGTATTTACCTTTGCAGAAAAAAATGGATGTTGGAGAGTGTAGAGTGTTGTAATTGAAAATACTGCTTCAAAATCTGTTTAATAAATCCATTTAAAAGCTATTCTCTAGTGTTTTTGCATTATAGGGCACAAATTGCTAATTTTAAAAAACACTGTTGAGTGATCCAATTAGAATTTTGTTCTCCATAGTTGAATTAGTAGTGTATCTAGCAAGGTATGCGAAATATAAACAACGTCGGCTTAATCAGAGATGTTGTTGCCTTGAATAATATATAACATATAAAGTATTTGACAAAGCATGTATATAATAATACACTAGGTATATAATATGACCATGTAAATAGTGTTTATGTACAACACATGTATATACAAAACCAACTATAATATTAAGACAACAAATGGATATACACCACCAAGGGTGATATTAAGGTAACCCATCCATTATGAATGTTAAACATTTGTAATAATGCACAACCATAGATTAAAAGATGGATCATATAATACCTCCAAACCAGATATAGTAACGCCATCCAAAATAATAATAATGTGAATCCAAGAACGTTGGATCATTAATAAAGCCAAACCATAAATAACACCAACCATAACAAGTGCAATAACGTTGGAGTGTAATATGTTAACACTGGAGTTGAGAAATGGATCATTAATACTGAACGTTGGAGTTGAACGTTGGTTATGCACCACCAAGGATAACACATACAATATGTAATAGTGTTGTAGTTTAACGTTGGTTAACACCATACATATATATACTATCTTTGTGAGATCCAATGCATACCATATGTCAACCATATCTCCGTGAGGGATGAAATTAACTTTTAAATATTATCTTCAGAATGCATCTCCAAGAGAAAATTCCTAGCTCTACATCATCATATTCTGAGATTCTGTGATGTTTCATATCATCTTCCCAGAACAGACTCTCGAAAGCACTAAGCACAAGAAAAGATTCGTGAATTTACAGTTTCCATGATGATTTGTCCATCAATATCGGTCCCACATCTTGGTTGCTTTAACCAGTTAAGTTACACCTATGATCTTGTATACTATATAACAAATAAAAAAAAGTAGTCAACCTTCAAGTTGAATACCTTAGTTATAAATACATCACTGTTAGTGCATCACACTTCCGACCAAAAATTCTGTGGTTGATAGTTGATTTATCTGTGCCATCAATTGTTTTTTTTTTTAAGTTATGGTTCTAAAAAAATATTCTTACAGTCATTTTCTTGGTTTTTTTCACATTTAGTAGACATTTGGGTTCCCACCAAAGGCTTTTTTTATAGACATATCCACACCAACCATGCTAGACTTATCAAATAATTTTGTCACTTTAAAGCCATTGCCTTGTATTCCCACTTGTAAGGAAAGATTCTAGTCAGGACGGTTCTTTAATAGTGACACTCCTTGTTCTTGAATATTCACTTCGAATGGTTCATGGAGAGAGCCCATATATTCTCAATATTTCCTCAATATTAGAGTCTATTGTATGGGTGCCATGTATTGGCTATGGGAGGCCAATCCCAAATTGTTTTCTGGCTAGAAGACCAATAGATAGGAAATGCTTGAAGTTGAAAAAACCACAGTGGTACTTGATGATTCCATCAACATTCAACGCAATCCATTCAAACGCATTCCATTGAAACACAACATTCAACACAATCCATCCATTGAAGTATTTAAATATATAATGTTTCTCGGATTAGGACATAAAACCCTGATATTCTTTTTTCTTATTCGACAAAACCAATGCAAGAAATATTATTGGGGCACGATACATATTAATGCATGCCAAAACATATTAATGTTAGCCAAAGCATTTTTTCTTTGACAAAGGTTGCTTTGCTTTGTTCGAAAGATTCACCAAATGAACGATCAACTATGAGAGACGTAGTATTGGTATTGGAGAGGTTCAGAAATGATTTGGGGGCAAATGAATTTTTTTTTAGGAAATTAAGACAAAGCATATCTAATTTGCTTAGCAATACAAATGCAACAAGGAGGGATGCACATGCATAAAATGCCCATAATTCTTTTTCATTTTAGTTTGTGAAATTGGGCATAATTCTTTTTCCTTTTGGTTTGTGAAGATTGCAATACCAGAAGATTTCAATATTGCTATTATTCATACAATGACACTTATTTTTTTAACTTATAATTGTTGAGGTAAATACCTATTAGT
>APFE031608857.1:0-57666 GCA_000404065.3 Pinus taeda
CCCCTCATTTCTCTTTAGCTTGGCAATTACATTCTCGTATAACCTTATAGTGGAAGCTCTCAACTCGAGAGGAAAGATTAGCTCTTCTAATCTATTCCAAAGGTTGCATCTAGGAACCGTATCAAAAGCCTTTGTAATATTATATTTTATCTAAGATTTCCTATCACCTGATTCACTTTTTATTTAAAAAATCTTTATATTTAATGTTCATAAGTAAACTTAACTCCTATGTAAAAATTTGATCCAGTATGGAAAGAAGTTGTAATTTTTAACATTTCAACTCAATAAAAATAAAATTAAAATAGAAAAACATAAATTATAATAATTTTATATTTTTAACTATAATTAATTATAAATAATAATTAAACTAACCTAGATCTATGTTAACTCTAGATTTACTTAAATCTATTTTAACTCAAGATTTATTAGCAAAACTAATGATAAACAATTTTCAATAAATATAAAATCCATAAGATAAAAAATGTAAGCAAATACAAAAATATTATAAAAGATATGAAATAGTAAATTCATAATTAAGCTTTCTATATATCAGAATTTTGATAATTCTGATATATTAAAAGAGTAAACCCAATACAAACAAAAAGATCTGAAAATTATCAAATAACCTAACTCACTACTAGTGACCAGAGAAAGTTTTGTGTGTTTTTTTTTTACGATTTTAATAAAATTATGTCTATTTACAATTTAAACCTACCTCATATATTTAAAGAAACCACCAAAAATAACTTTGAAAAAAATGCATTGTTCCACCAATATTTACAAATAATAAATTATATTTACAATACACACAAAGAAAAGATGCAATTTAAAATGTGCACTCACTTCATCGAAACAAAAAGTAATATGACCAAACGTTGATAAGCATGTGCCATTAGAATTAGAGATGCTAGTGCTCTAAAATAGGGAATTAATTTATAATTAGTTAAGGTAGTGTTAAATATTCAAAATCCAAAATCAATTCATTCAAAAAATAATTAAAAAATTAATTAGAGAAGTTTATAATAGTTTACTAAAATTCATTTTATATATATTAATTTAAATTAAAAATGTATTTTTATATTAAAGGAAACATTAAATAAAATGTCAAACTAATATTTTTTTTTAAGTTCTTTATTATTATTATATATAATCAAATTTTAATTTAACAAAATGGTCTATCACTTTTAATAAATTTTAAAAATTAGATTTGTGTCATATGGCTTCCCACTCACCAAATTAGATTTGAGATTATTCCAATAAGTTCCTCCATGATAAATTCCTCATTATTATTTATAGCATTCATTTGTATTTTTATTTTTTTGTCTTTAATTTAAAGTGGACCCATAATTTTTTTATACATGGTTAATCACGTAAATGTGTGCATTAGTAAAGCATTCTTCTTGTTGCAATAATTTTTTGGTTATATTTATGAAGTCTTTGGCTATATTATCCACATTAATATTTTAATGTGGTTGTAATAATAATAAATAAATTATTAATAATTAAACTAACCTAAATCCGTATTAATTAAATATCTATTAAGCATAGTGAAGAATCAAAATCTCTAAAATGGCAAAACCTCCTATAAAAATAAATAAAATAAATATAAAAAAATTATTCCTTCCAAACATCCGATAAGTCTAAACTGATTATAAAAATAAAACCTACTTTAATATTTATTAACACCCTTTACAAAATAAAATTAAAAAATAAAAAATAAAAAAATAAAAAATTTCTCAATAATGTACCATAAAATAATCAAGAAATCACATTTCTCAAATTTCTTCCCAGGGAAGTCCGCAACTCCCTTCAAATTCCTGATATTTTAGTCAATTTCTTACGTGTCGGTGAATCGTGTCAGCTATTTTAGTCAATTTCTTACGTGTCGGTGAATCGTGTCAGCTATTTTTCGTATTTTTTTTCAGTAATCGTGTCAACTATACAGTGGACGGTTACAAATAAAATTATTTAAATATATAAATTCAATATAAATATCTCAAATATCTACGAACAAACATTGGTGTGAGGAAAGAAAAAGTTAAAAAGAGTTGTTTTCAGTGTGATTTTTTGGACTTTCGGGTATTAGAATTAGTGGAAAATTTTGAGCTGAAATTTTGATTTTTGTTATTTAAACTAGTGACTGTATATTTAGATTCAGCATCCTGGAAAACCCCTTGACACATTGATTCCACGAGATTACCCATCAAGCGTGTCATTTCAATAAATTCCTGCTAGATTCAAGAGAAATTTGATTGGAAAAACCGACCGTAAAAGCTTCCAAAAATTCACACTAAAAACAACTTTTAAAGTAGAAAAACCTACCATCTTTTAGTAAAACTAAATTTATTTATCACATAGATTTACCTGATTGATTGATTTATTTATTTGAACCCGTGAAAATGGAATATATATTTGAAAATTAACAGATGTCAATTACTAAGATTTCTTACTTAACCTTACTTAATTTCATTAGTAATCAAGCAAACCTGATAGAAGATTTAAGGTAAATGTTAATTTTTTTGTGATGTTGATTTAAATACTTAATATAAATTAAAATAATAGATTTAAATTTTATATATTTCAAAGGTTTCAAATTTACCTATAAATATAAAAAGTAGGTGAACATATATAAATATTTAATTAATATTTTAAATTCGCGAATGATTTGTTATTTTTTTTAAGTTATGTGATGTTTATTTGAAGTAGGTGAACGTATATAAATATTTAATCAATAATTTTAAATCGCGAATGATTTGAGTTTTTTCGTTATTTTTTTAATAGGTTATGTGATGTTTATTTGAAGTGTGGACTACAGTTGATAAAATTTGGAAGAGATGGATTGACAATATTATAAAATGTAACCAATTAATTTAAGAAAAAAAAAATTAAAGATATTAATTATATTGAAAAATGCTTTACAATTTAGTTAATGAGAGATGTTGTTACTTAACATTATATTAAAAATTAAAAAAAATATACGTGTCAGTTAATAATAGAGATGTGTCACTTAACATTAAAAAATTAAAAAATATATATGTGTCAATTAATATATGTATAAAGATAGTGTGTGTAATGTTACTTTTAAAAAATAAATTAATGTTATTTTAAAAATCAATGTTGGTTATAAGCAAAATACTTCAATAAAAATAATATTACTTTAAAAATTAATATTGGTTATAAACAAAATACTTTAATTTTCACTTTTATTTTATATCTCGAGAGAAAGTATTTGAAAAATATGTAATTCCTTTATTTACCCTAGATCTAATGCCTATAATATGCTAGAAATGTATAACATAACGTACACATTTTAACATCATAAAAATAACAAAATAACTTTATAAAAAATAAATAATAAAAATATAAAAAATGACTCATGGTATTGACCCATGGTATTCATGTGGAATAGAACCTATTTAAGAGGGAAATTAAACTAGCCTAGATCCATCTTAGCTTGATGTTATATTTAGATATATAATTAGTTATAGAAAATGGAGTTGAATCCATGTAGCTTGTAAAAGGTAAAAAAAAAATTATGATATGTTCCTGTTGGGCATTTGTGTGGATATGATCAGAGGTGGGGAAATATTAGGAAAAATGTAATTATTACATTTTATCTTATATTTTTGCCTACCTTCATCCACTTTTTACTAGGTTACATGGGCTAAAATATAATACTATAATATTACCATTTTCCCAATATTTCCCTCAAAGTCCACTTATTGTAATTTTTCTTTATATTCGAAGTTTAAAAGGAAACAAACTCAACTATAACAGTGAGGAGGAATATTGAGTAAACATTAGGTAAAATGTAATAATACATTTTAATTAGTATTTCCCCTCACCCCTAGCCAATAATGTTACATTTTAATTAGTATTTATCCTCACCCCTAACGGCTTTTTAATGAGTGGGGGTGATAATAAATATTGGGTAACATATAATATTGTAATATTGTATTTTATCCAAGATTTTCTATCACCTTATTCACTTTTTATTAAAAAAATTCTTTATATTTAAGGTTTATAAGTAAACTTAACTCCTATGTAAAAATTTGATGCCGGTGTGGAAAGAAATTGTAATTTTTAACATTTTAACTCAATAAAATTAAATTAAATTAAAAACATAAAATTAATAATTATATTTATATTTTAGCTATAATTAAATTATAAATAATAATTAAACTAATCTAGATCTATCTTAACTCTAAATTTACTTAAATCTATTTTAACTCAGATTTATTAACAAAACTAGTGATAAACAATTTTTAATAACTGTGAAATCTATAAAATAAAAAATGTAAACCAGCACAAAAATATTATAAGCAATATGAAATAGTAAATTCACAATTAAATTTTCTTTATAGCAAAATTTTGATATATTAAAAGAGTAAACCCAATAAAAACAAAATGATATGAAAATAATCAAATAACCTAACTCACTATTAGTAACCGGAGAAAGTTGTGTGTATTTTTTTTTACCATTTTAATAAAATTATGTCTATTCACCATTTAAACCTCATATATATTTTTAAAGAAACCAAGAAACCACCCAAAAATAACTTTGAAAAAACACAATAAACACAAAGAAAAGATGCAATTTAAAATGTGCACTTACTTCATCGAAACAAAAAGTAATGGGACCAAACATTGATAAGCATGTGCTAGTAGAATTAGAGATGCTAGTGCTCTAAAATAAGGAATTAATTTATAATTAGTTAAGGTATTGTTAAATATCCAAAATCAATTCAATCAACAATAGGAAAAAATTAATTAAAGAAGTTTATAAGAGTTTACTAAAATTCATATCATATTATAATATAATATAATATAATATAATAATATTTTATTAAAAATGTATTTTCATATTAAAAAATATTAAAATATAATATCAAATAACTTAAATCTAACTCATACATAATACAAATTTATTTAATAATAGAAAAAGAAATGTTATTTTAAAATTTATTAAATAATAGAAAATGAAATGTTATAAGTATAAATTCCATACATAATTTAAACAAGTTATTATTTTGTTAGGAAAATAATAAAAATTACCTTATGATTTTGAGAAGATTTGGTGGATTTTTTTTTAAATCTTAAGCTTTTAGATATCTAAAATTTGATTTTGGGTGTCAAGAAATTTTTAATGGTATTGAATCCATTTATATCATTAAACACTCCCACAATTAAATTTCTTAAAAAAATTACCAAATTCTTATAAAAAAATTCATAGTGCAAGTAAAATTATAACATCATTGAACAAAGCCAATTTCATACACTACACCTTTACCAGTACAAATTCCATATTCTACACCTTCATTCATTGAAATGTCTCTATTTTAACTCCTTTCCTTGTAATTCTCCCTCTTTAGGTGACTTATTTGAGTATGAAGATACCTTGGTAATAAGGACATACATATGGTTCCACAAGGTGAGGTAGGCTTTATGATAAGGCAAGGATGGATTGCAAGTTTAGGTTTAGATTCTTACATAGTCCCCACCAAATTAATCTCAAGTCTCCAAAGGAAGGGCCACAAACCTTGGCATTCGAAAGATAAAGAAAGTCATCATTACAAAATCCAAAGCAAAACGGTCTTATTCTTGTTTTCGAACGTTACCCGTTGCTTGTAATGATTCCCTTTTGAACATTCCCAAGGTGGTTACAAGTTGAGTGGCCTTATACTTGTGATTATTCCTTTTTGAACATTACACTTCTTGTTAGTTCACCTACTTTTAATAAAATAAACCATGGGTTATATGATACATCAATACTTTTAATAAAATAAACCATGGGTTATATGATACATCAATACTTTTAATAAAATAAACCATGGGTTATATGATACATCAATCATTTAAGTCTGGTCTTCACAAAGTTTCTTTCTTTGCATCTATGCCATGTACTTTTTTGATGGGACATATATATGTTTGGGATAGGATAAATATCATTAAACTTGGATAAGGTTTGGTTGTATTATGTGGTTTGACAATTGTTTTCTTTATATCAATCTATCTTATTTTTCTATATCAATCTATCTTATTTTTTTAATAGGATGTATATTATCAAATTTGGATAAGGTTAGGTTTTTATATTTGATAATATTTATCTTTTTTTTGAAATGCTAAAATTACATGTTTGTATGGACAAATCAAGAAAAAGACACTTGAACCAAGTAAAGCAAACTAAGGTTTCAAACAATAGCACAATCATTATGCTTTGAACAATTTTATTACGTGTGAAGCATTGATAGTTTTTTTTTTTTCTCTAAAACCACATTTCAAGATTAAAATTCAATACTATGTTACTAACTCCAATATCTTTAATACATTTTATTTTACATCATCCCAAAAGAATATTAACTTTTTTTCTTCAATAATTTTTATTAATTTTTAATTTAAATAAATAAATAACTACCATATATTAATATCTAAATTTGATATCCATCCAATATATAAACTAATATCAATTTATACCTAACAAAAAATCAATATCTAAATTTCATTTTAATTTATTTTTAGCCCTACTAGTTAATTTTTAGATTGTAGCTAGAACCGGAACTTTTTTTTAGGTGAACTTACTTTCCAAACCGCTAAATCCCTTATCAAATTTTTATTTACCAAATTTCCAACAAAATAAAGCCCAAATAAAATACACTAAAATAATGGAAGTCTGGTTAGAAACCCACTTAAAGTACGCTGAAAATGAAATGTGAACTAATGATATAGACAGCTATACCGAACAAAAATATCTTTTTATTTTAATGCATCGCAGGATCGTTCTCGTAGGTCCCAGCCCTTACACGTAGACACCGTGACAAGTGGACCTTGAAAAGTCCCACAGCGTTTTCTCTTTCTATTTGTTTAATTTTAATTTGTTTTCAGTTTTAAGGTTTTATTTATTTTTGGTTTTATTTTAATTTTTACCAATAAAATTTAGTATTTCAGTTTTTTGAGATATTTTTTTATTTTATATATATAATTAATTAATGGAAAGATGCTTTCCAGGACAGGAATATAGCATAAATGCACATGCTATAGCAGAAATGCAAATGTGTTTTGTTGGAGGAAAATAAATTTGGCATGGTATGTTCTTATACTAAATATTATTATCTAAGCATGTTGAAAATGATAAAAAATTAGTTAATATTATTCATTTTGAGGGGAATTTTTTTTTTTACAATTAATCCAATTTATAAGACAAAATAAAATGAGTATAAGACTAGGTCTCATTGGGGTGTGTGCATGAGAGAGACATAAAAGATATAATTATAATGAAAGGGGACAATGTAAAGATATAACTAACATACTAATATAACAAATAAATTAATAATGAATATTTATTAGGGCCTTAACATCTTTGAAGATGATTCTATGCTCTTTAAGTAACTTGGGGTGATTTGATTGTCGACTACTTAGGGGACATGAATAGACTTACCATGGAGATTCATAGATGTCCAAATAAGATTAATCACTCCCATATGTCCTCATTATTTAAAACATGTTTAGAAAAATGTTCAAAAAAGATAGATTAGTAATCAAAGCAACTAACTACAAATTTACCTGATCTCACTCTTTGATGATCCAATAAGTATTTACAAGATACAATTGTTTCCATGAGAAAGCTTATTAAAAAAAAAACATTTGCTCCAAAAGAATTTGTAAGAAGTCAAATAACATTTTTTCCAAAAGAATTTGTAAGAAGTCTAGCAGACATTGCAACAATAGTTAAAGAATAAAAACTAACTATAAAAACTAACTAAAAGATTACTCTTTGTTTAAAAAGATAAAAGTTAGAAAGAAAAATGTTTAAAAAATCTCCAAACAAAGTACGATAAGGGTAGTTACTCTTTTTCTCATGACCATGAGATATCAAATGCTCAGCAAAGTATTATTGGATGTCTCCTTGAATTTAAGGTAATTCTTAAACAATTCAAAAAGCATGTTTTCTTGATGTTCAAAAAGGATGAAGCACTTGTATCTTTTGGTGAGATGTAAGAAAATTTTGACTTAATTAAGAGGTATATAGGATTTAAAAACTGAAGTTTGTTTGTTTTTAATATATGATATTGTTTATTTTTTAATAAGAAAATTAATTGTAATTTTGATGGTTATTTTAGATTTCTAGCAAAATTATGCTAAGAGAGTGGGTATTATTTTTTAGCATAGACATTTTTTTTTAAATCAGTTATATAAAATAAATTAATATTATTAAATTAGAAAAATTCTAAGATTTAAAATAAGTTTTTTAAAAAAGAAAAACAATAAAATAATAGTTAAAATAATAATATAAAAATCATGATAAAAAAAAAAAATTGTTTTTTTTTAATAATATTTTTGACTTTCCTTTTTATCGATTTACTCACATTTTAAATGTAAATACTCACAAATTTATTCACATTTGAAATATAAACACTGATTAGATGCAAAACTAATTTTTTTATCTAAGAAATACCCACACTACATACATTTAATAATTCATCAATAATTTTTTTTTTTTTTTATATGTATTTTTAATATATCTCATTGTAGGTCTATTAAAGATATGAGATGTGAGTACCCACATACATAATTTAATTCCACATTTTGAAATTCGATTAAAATCTAAAAAAAATAATAAGAAATATGATTAAAACGACCAGTTTTTTAATATTAAAACTATTTACTCTTATAATTGATATAATCATCTTAAATTTTATTTAGTTTTTTTTTTAAATTAACCTTAATAATTTTATCAAGTCAACATTATTCATATATATACTTATTTTATTATTATTATAAAATCTTTAAATGTTTTCTAACATTCCTGAATTAGGTTGTTTGAGTTAAAAATTTGATTGATATTGTAATCCTTATTCCCTTTAGAAATATAAAATCTCTAGCAAATGGAGTTGGTATTATTAGGTTCATTATTTCTTTCCACGCCCATAGCATTGAATTGTCATTTGTTATCATAAAGCAATACTTTTTTGTTTTGTTTTGTTCTCAACTTTGTTTTATGGGTTGGAAGGGGTACGTTAAATAAAATCAAGGATAACGTTGATGACACATTGACAAATTTAAGGAAAAATTAGTGGCATGGGTATTTATATGAAAATACATAAATTTTGGAGAAACCTTAATGCTAACAAAATCAGCATGATTCAATATTTCAAATGGAAAGATATATTGAAACAATATATTTTGATGGGACTTTTGGTAAAAAAAGGTTTATATGAATATGAGTCTATGTTTTTTTTAAATAAAGAATATATTTATTATATAAAAGATTTAGTTGATTGGTGGTTTAGTTTTTATTAGGTTATTGGTTTAAATTTTGTAAAAAAGGGTTGAGGGTAGGAATTATCAATAAGAGAAGAAAAATTGTACACAACGTATTTAGACTTGACTTATTTTCGCACAATCTTAGTCACAACAATCAAGAGATGGATAAATCATTTTTCCATCCATCATTTCAACTAAACCTAACCTCAATTAGAAAGAAAAAAAACATTTAAATTAAAAAAATTTACGAAACCAAAGAAATCCAAAAAGTCAATCATGCAAAAGTTGCACATCTCAATTACAAAAAGGATTTAAAGGAAGCTCATCCGATTCGAATTTGTTTGTTGCAGTGATAAATGAAGCTTTAACTAATAATGGTTATTCATGTTGATTTAATATTATTATTCATGTTGATTTAATTATATTAGGAATAATATAAAGTTAATCTCAATTACAAAAAGGATTTAAAGGAAGCTCATCCGATTCGAATTTGTTTGTTGCAGTGATAAATGAAGCTTTAACTAATAATGGTTATTCATGTTGATTTAATATTATTATTCATGTTGATTTAATTATATTAGGAATAATATAAAGTTATTAAATGAGTAGAATATTGATCGTTCAAAAGAACATTTAAGATGATTAATCTTTGGTATAATCCATTATTATTTGGCAACGTATCAAAAAAAAGGGAGAATATAATTTTTGTTGAACAAAATCAGTAATGTATAAAAATTCAAAGTTAACCTATGGAACTTTGCATAGTTAAAAATTGCTACTAAAAAGCTTTATATATCTTATGAGAATATGATCAAATATAAGTGATGCAATTGAAGTGGTGTTGTGGTTTATGATAACTCTCAAGTCATTTATTGGAACACAACTAAAACATTTATGAAGTACATTAAAAGAACTTTAGATTATGCTCTGAAATATGTTAAGAATGGAGATGTCCACTGAGTTTAATTTCTTGTGTTCATATTTCTTGAAGACTAGTTTTAATATCATTCAATTTATGTTCTATTACTCTTTTACCTAATTCACATAAATGTAGATTTCTACTTTTGTCTGATTTTAGTAAAAATGACATGCAACCGTAATTTTGGCTCTATATATTTCTTGCACTTAAATTTTCATTTTTTAGATTTATATAGAAGTGATTAACATTATTCGCATTAAAATAATGTTGAGGTCACAAATGATAATAAAATAAAAGTAGTTAAAACAATAAAATAAGATTTATGAAGTTTCAAAGGAAAAGAAGAAAACTATCTTTTTTCTAATCATATTTTCAACTTATCTCCTTACAAGTTTGCTCAAATTTAAAGTGTACATAGTTGTTGAATGCATAATCAAATTTTACATCTAAAGAGTTCCTACACTTAAAAATTGAGTAAACCTATAAGTAAAAAATATGACCAAAAAAAAATCCTTCCAAACTTATATACACTTATGGTTAGAAATTAAAATCATCATCTTGAGTAATGCCAATTCTTTTAAACTCAATGTTAATGACACAATTTTTATTTTGATGTCTATTTTTAGCTCAAAATTTCTCTGATGATTGTTTCAAGAAAACATTTTGTATTGAACGGTCTTATTAACCTACTTTAACTCATTTGTTGAATATCAATACACTTATCTTACTATTTATATTAAATTTTAATATATCTCAAAATACTATTCATTTCTACTTTAATCATGAAAATTTTCATATATTACAATATCTAGGATATAACTAGCCTCCAAGTTCTCATATCATAATATGGAAACCCTGATATAACTATATTTTTTTAAAGCAATTCATCCCATTTATATTTTGAAATGAGATATGATTTGTCCCAATAATTTTGTTATACAAATTCAATCTCTTTATTATTTAATTGTTATGACTGACATTCCTTTTATACTTTTAATTATAGAATAGAACCTATTGACATTACAAGGAAAAACTCTTTAATTCCTACTTACACCCTCTCTCAAAGCGTAAATTAGAGTAAAAATGCTCTAAAGACTCTTGCTCAAGAATGTACCATAAAATAATCAAGAAAGTGAATTCCTTCCCATCGAAGTCTGTAATACACATTAAATTCCTGACATTTTAAAGCAATACGCTCCCTACAATCTATCATCATAGTTTCATTACCTTCAAGCCATGAGGTTTTTTTACTGGATTTCATGTTTGACACTGGTGATTATCGCCTAGAAAAGGCTCGGATTGGTGGTTCACTGAGTCCTTTCTTTCTGAATGAACATCCGAGTAAAAGCCCAGGAAGTTCCTTCTATCTTCTATGGGCTATGGAAAATAGTTGAGACCAACTCTCCCAAAATGTTAGAAAGGGTCTCTCTCTTTCAGAAACTTATGGAAATTCCCAGCGGTCTACAGGAATTCAAGGTCCCACTTACTTTGTCAATAAAGAGCTATTAGGTCAGGCTTTCTTGTAGGCTTCAGGAATGAGAAAAGAAGGGAGTTTGTCAACCTACGATAATGGGAGAAAAAAAAAAGAAAAAAACCCAAAAACATATAAAGGCACTGAGTGACATGAAGGAATTAACCCTTGGCACAAATGTTAACCAAGACAAAGTGGATTCCATGACTAGAAGAGCTCTATTGGGTAAGCTCGACTATATCAAAATGCCACATGAACAACTATTAACATGGGTTAGAGTGACATGGAAACCATTGGTGGGATACACACCAATATTGAACATATTGGTCAATAAATGGATTCACTTCCAATTCTTGTTAGAAAATAACCTCGAATTAATCCTCAGTATGTCGTGGGTTATAGGAAGAGGATCATTGTGGTTACAACGCTGAAACCTAGCATTCTACCTGAGAACATAAAAACAACTGTGAAAATAGCTCTAGGTCATGTTGTCGAGCTTCACCCTTGAGCTATGGTCAAAGGATTTTTTTATCAAGGTGACAAGCTCCCTTGGTAGATTCAGTTTCTTGGATGAAGCTTCCTTTCTTGCGGCAGATATGCACATAGCTTGGACATTGGTATAGATGGACATTTCAGAAGGACTACTAGGACCATTAAAAATCCTTTAGGGAGAAAGGGAGATAATACAACCACTAGATTACTAGAAGACACCATTTAGATGCATTAACTGTCAAGAGATGGGACATTTAGCTAATTCCTTTGAAGTTCCTCAGCGCTAGGTTTTGGTCCAAAAATCCATCAAAAATCCCTAACTAGATCTCCTAAGCAGATGATGCCACACAAGACACCTTGCTCACTTATGAGGGAATCAAATGAGAGGAAGGCTATTGCCTCAAATTCAACAAAGAAATTATTCTATGTCAAATGGGTAGATTAGTTACTGAGTATTGACACCTTGACAAAGGTTAATAGTCTTGTTAAGGGTTTCTTACATGAAAACACCATTGGTTCAAGCCCCGATGATAGAATTTATGTTGATGTAGCTATAGAAAGGAGAGTTGATAAAGTTGTAGAAGACAACATTTCAAGTCGGGTTCCTGAATATTCTCTCGAGCAAGACTCTTCACTATATGTGGACCTAGTCTGTAAGTCTCTCTATGAATGCCCTAGTGACATAATATATGTTGGTGCTTCTATTGAAGGGCGAACCAATAGAGTTTTAGAAGACATAACACCAATTTGGGTAACTGAAGATCCTCTTAAGCATGACTCATCTCTTGACATGAACTAAGTCTCTCTTTGATGTAGCTCCCCTCATTCAAGATTTGTCGATGGAAGATTCGCTTCTTATTGAACAAATTTAACAAAATTCTCTTAAAGTTATTTCTAGTTGTTATGTTTCCTATTTTAATTGTCAATTTGTTTCAAATGTCATAGAAAACACTTCTAAAAAATTATCAACATCCACCATCACCTCCCATAACATATTCAAGCCTAATCACCACGAAATATGTAATAATCTAATTCTGAAATCAAATAGAATCCCTATGACTACCATTTTCAAACTTGGAATCTGGGACCATCTATAGAGCTCATTATTGCTTTCACTCTCAATTCAACCATCTTGGGCACCCCATATCCTAGTATCTCTACTTCTCTGCCATCATATAAAGACACACTCAAACTTTCACGCATCCTTAATTTCTCAAGGGTTACTCTTGCTATCAACCTTTTGTTTGAGCCTAGTTTCTATTTCCAAAATGTCACCATCAGGGAAAATAAAAAATAACAAAAAATATCTCGCAAGAGAAAGCAATCCTTTTGAGCTATTCAAGTAGGAATTAGCCTCTCTCTACCTTCAAATTTGGATATTGATGCAAGTGTCCTTAGAGCACAAAAGCCCTCTCCTTCCCCCAAATAATGATCATCTTATCTATTAACATCTGAGGGGTTGGTCCCGAATGTGGGTGAATAGTCAATTCAAGGGTACGAAGGTGACGTGGAGGGTGGGCGAGTGGCCACTCACAATCACCAGATGTATCTACAAGATGATGAAGACATGGTTTCGCACAATCCTATTAATTGCAGCATTAACGCTGCCCTCCCTTGAACACGATTTATCTGCAATGGCGCCTGGTCTGGTCCTCATTCTTGTTTCTCCTTCGTGCGCTTTTAGGTTCAACGAGGTGGCAGCTCCTTGCTGTTCCTCAAGCGCCAACTCCATCCCCTGCTTCCCTTCGGCTCTGATTCATGGTGTTGATAGTTATCAACACGCTCAGTCTTCATTACATTCGGGGTGCTTACCCATCAGTCGTCTCCTTGCCATTCCCTCTCCGTTTGTCAGTCATGCTCTTCACAAAATGCCAAGAGAACGACCTAGAATGGGGTGCAGACGGGGCAGTTCTCGTGGTCAAGCCTCCCGCTGGCCTTCCTCTACCACATCAGACTCCTTGTCTGACGCTTCGGAGCTCTACTGCAACAGATATCCTGCTACAAGAAGTGGCAGGGGCAGGGGTAGAGGGAAATTCATAGCAAAAGAATGTTCACATCATTCTCACTCGCATACAGCCCGATTCCGCACTCCCTGCTCACTTGGAAACTCATCCTTCATCGTTTCAGTTACAGTCGAGATGTGTGAGGACGCTATGGATTCGGGGGAGGTTAATCCTGGGGCTCCTCTAGAACTTCGGAGGGCAAACCAGAAAATCTCCCAGTGACGAGATTTAGGCGGCTTTCCAACTCTGAATTCAAACGCAAATGCTGACCCAAACGCACCAGCGGGAGGTGACCCTTCTAGTTTTGCAGCCCATCCTTCTGAATCCAAAGATATAGACTAATTTGGGTGCAGAATTGTAGAAGAACAGCCATCAACCTCGGATGAAGATTGAATGAGTCTACGCCTTTGGTGTTTGGTCAGTTGCTGAAGATAGAAGTTCAACCCCCTCTGGATACACAGTTTTTCATGCTTGTAAGCTCGCTGAATCAAGTCTTTGTCATCTCTATATGTCGGTCTCCACTATGAGGGTGACATTCTCTTATATGTTGGTGTCTGTATATGTTTACGTTTATGTTGGAATCTGTCCAAGAGCTAGTTGTTTACAAGTCAGTTCTAGTCACTGTCAAGGTCAGTTTTTGGTCACTGTATGGGTCAATGTTTGTCACTGTCATGTTTCAGAATCTAATGTTTTCAGATACTACAAATCCTGATGTAAGTCAATATTCAGGTTCTCTGGTAAGTACGTCAAGTTTTTTTTGTAAGAATGCCAACTCCATGGCTAGAACTCTCGAGGCATCTACCTCTCTGTAATAACATTTTTGTATCAATATAGAAGTAGACCAATTTAGAAAAAAAACATGTGAGGGGTTAGGGGACCATCTAAATTCACCATCCATAAAAGATTGATTAGAACCCATTTCCCTCCATCATCTGTCTACTGGAAACCATGGTTTCAAGAGAAAAATAAAGAGCGCACTTTCATAAGCTTTATCCAAGTTGGTTATCATGAAATATGGATTCCAATGGATTGTTTGGTGGAATATTCACTCTATGGGACCTAAAAATCACAGTCCTTTGGGCCTTTTCATCTTCAATTGGTATCATTCTTGAAGTGTCTCTTAAAGGATGCCCTTACCCTATAAAAATGGTTAATTATTATAGTCCATATAATGACAGACTTTCCTTTTGGGACCTGGTCGAAGCCAGTGACCGTATCTATGATTGAGCTCTCCCCTTGGTAGGAAACCTAAACTTTACAACATCTACAAGGGAGACCTGACACTCCATGCCCGTCCAGATCCATTGAGCTCCTACTTCCCGACCATGCTACAAAATCATAATCTTTGAAACATAACTCCCTTCCCATTAACACCTACATGGAGAAATGGTAGATTAGGAGTGGATGGGTTCACAAAATGACTAGATAGATTCTTGATGGATGACCATTTGGCTAAAATGGTAGGGAAAATTAGATCATGGACTGCATAAGATAAATTGTCAGGTCACATGCCCATTTTCTTGGAATGTAATTTGATCATCAATAATATAATTATCCCTTCAAATTCAACCACACTTGGCTGGAAGAAGAGTCATTTAGCTCTATGGTGACAGATATTTGGAAAAAATGCCTAGCCTCAAATAACTCCTCCACAATTGTCTCCTTGGCCAGAAAATCATAGAGCTAAAGAAGGTTGTTGTGGTCTGGGAGAGGAACATGAAAGTAGAACAATAGAAATAACTATTAAACAATAACTCATAATATGTGCACTATTCAAAAATCTTCTCCTATTCCTTATTTGTAGAAATAACCCCAAAAATGAGCTTACTGGAGGCTAGAAAATTGCAAATCCTAAAAATGGAGGAAGAGGCATGGAGATTAAAAAGTAGGACTACCAGGATTAAGAAGGGGGATGCTAACACTAAATTTTTCCATAACTATGCAAATCATAGAAGGAATATAAACTCTATTTGGGAGTTAGAGATAGAAGCATGAAAAACTGTCACATCCTCCAAAGATTTAAAAGACGCAACCTCCAATTTTTTACTCTATTAAAAGATCTAGGGTTCA
This sequence comes from Pinus taeda, assembly GCA_000404065.3. NCBI lineage: Eukaryota > Viridiplantae > Streptophyta > Pinopsida > Pinales > Pinaceae > Pinus > Pinus taeda. The sequence goes on from APFE031608857.1 coordinate 16,217, forward strand.
CTAATATCACATCACAACTTCAACTTATCCAACATTATTCACACTTTTTCAGCAAAGAGGAATCAATTCAGATTGGTGGCCCTATCACTCTAGAGGAAATCAAAGGAGTTTTGAGAAAAAAATAAAAGAAAAATGTATGGGTCCCAATGGTTGGACAATGGAACCATTCAGATGAATTTTCGATATCATGGGTATGGATCTATGTTCAATGGTGGAGGAATCAAGAAGAACTAGGAAAGCCTCAACAACCATCAATTCTACCTTCATATCCCTAATCCCAAAATTCTCAAAGCCTAAGTCCTTTCCTAACTTTAGGCCTATTTCCATGTGTAACCTGGTATATAAATTAATCACTAAGATAATCTCTAACAAAATCAATCAATTTATAGCTGATAAGTTATCCCCCAATCAATTTGGATTCCTAGCTGACAGGCAGAACTATGATGTGATAGGAATTGCAAAATAAGCCTTGCATTCTATTAAAACCAAAAAAAAAAAAACTCTTATTTCAAGATGGACCTTAACAAAGCATTTAATAGAGTCAACTAGACATTTTTAAAACTAGTCCTCCTACGAATTGGGATAGACCTAAAAGTAACAAATTGGATCATGGGTTGTGTTTCCTCAGCTATTTTTTCCATCTTAATCAATGGCTCACCCTCTAACAAATTCCCCTGCTCGTGGGGACTTAGGAAGGGATTCTTGTTGTCACCTCTTCTATTTTTGTTAGTGATGGAAGGTTTGAGCCACCTCCTTCTCAAAGAAAAATAGGATTGAAATATAAAGGACATCAAAATTTCCAAAAAACAATACATTACCCACCTGTTGTTCGAGGATAATGTTCTTATCCTAGAAATAGGTACTATAGTTGAATGGCAGGCTTTCCACAAAATCATAAACCTTTTCTAGAACACTACTGGTATGGAAATCAATCATAATAACTCCTCCTTCCATCAATTTGCTATCAGGCCGGATATCCTCTTAAAGGTTCATTCTTTCATGCCTTTACACTCTGTCCCACTAGAAAATGGAATAAATTATTTGGGTTTCTTTGTTAAACTGAATGACTATCACAAAGATGATGAGATGTGGATGATCAGAAGGGTGGAATATAAATTAAAGTTTTGGTGTTACAACTGGTTTTGATCACTAGGGGGGAGAATGATTATGGAAAAATATGTTTTGGAAAGCATCCCTATTTATTGGTCGTTAATAGAAAAAATTCCCACTTCTATCCTCACTTCCATCAGGTATTTGATATTCAATTTTTTGTGGTCTAGAAAAAACAATAAAGAAGGTGTGCATCTAGATAATTGGTCCTCCTTATCTATCCATAAAAAATTAGGGGGATGGGGCTTCAAAAACTTGTCCTAGTTTGCTGAAGTTTTGTCCTTGAAAAACCTATGGACAAGTCTATTAGGTGAGGGAATTTGGAGCCAAATAATAAAGGATAAATATTTAAGTAGAATGAGGTAGTGGACGGTGTTAGTGCCTGTCAGTCATGTCATTCACCAATGATCAAAATATGCTCTTTCAAAGTTTTTTTAGGGTCTTAGGTAAATTTTTTTATGGTTTCAGTAGGTCTTCAAATAAATTTTTTTATCATTGGTAGTTAAGTCTAGGTCAGTGCTACTGCCTTCAGTAAATATTGGTTCTCTTTGGTTGTCATGGTCATGTCATTGTTGGTCTTAGATCAGTTGAAGTGTCAGCATATAAGTCTTGGTCTAATGTTTCCACCAGTGTGTCATTACTACGTCCAAATTCAAAGTAAGAGCCACCATTGTTTTTTGTCTTAAGTCTTCACACCAAAGGGAGATTACATGTTAGGAAATAAAGGTTAAAAAGGTATCAAGCAACATTTATGAAAATATTTCCGCGAAAGAAAAAGGTATATTGTCATCCTTTGACATAACAAGAAAAATTGATTTTGTATGTTTTAAAGATATTCCACCATTGGTTTTTATCATTCACATGTACAAAGACTCCAAATGATAATTCATAACTCACCAAAATAATCCCTCATCAAAATTCACTCTCCAAGTGCATTTTCTACCATTTCATTGCGTTTTCCACCCTTTCGTTGCATTTTCAAGCCTACTTGCTACGTTTTGTGTATTTCGCTACCTTTTCTACCCTCCAAGCAATGTTTTCATCTAAACGCAATTTTTTCTTAGGTGTGAGGCAAAGGAGAAGCTCCCAACATTTTATATAGCAGATGAAGAGCTTTCCAACTCAACACAAGTAGGTTTAAAGAAATCAACACCTCAAGCAAAATGAATTTTTCAATTTTTGGGTGTGGAACTCTCTCCTAAGGTTTCCATGCTACGTTTTTAGTTTTTACTCTATGGTCTGATTTTCAAACAGCTAAAATAAATTCCCTATACATTCCATCCTTCATCACACTAATATACACCCCCTCTATAATTTCTAACCCTTCCCTTTCATCCCCATAGCTTCTAGGGAAAAAACAAAACCCTACTCTACGTTTTCAGCAGAAAGGGTAGCATGGGTTGTGAAAAAATTCTTTGCTGCCCTTCCCATCACTCCCTATCCTATTTCTCACTTCCCTAAGATCCTTAAGACCCCTACCCACTTCCAAAAATTTTCCCATTGCTTAAAACCCTCCCCAACTCCTCTTTCCCCTTACTTCAAATCACAAAACCTAAATCCTAATTTCCCTAATTAAAACCCTGTTTTTTCCATTCCTCATAGCCTAGTTTGTTGTGCAACATATGACATGGAAACTGAAAATAAAACTTACAACAAGGGAGCATAGGTGTCAAGGTTTGAACCCCTTAACACTCAGGAGTTGGTCTCCACACTATTTTCTAAGCAGTATTTTCAGAATGTTGGTTGCCTAAGGTTTTATGAGCGAATCCAACAAGTAGGTTATCATGCTAAACTAATGAGCTTGTTTGCCACAAACCTTAGAGGAGATAAGGTCAATATTGCAGGGGAGGAATTCATCATTTCATTAGAGAAAATTGTTGCTGCCATAAAGATACCAAACAGTGGGGAAAAGTGGTTTAAAAACTCATATTTGGACATTGCAAATTATAGGGCTTTCAACAAAATTTAGTTCAAAGAGGCTCCAAAGAGTGTTTTTCCTTTTGGACTATTGCTTGAAAGGTTTTTTTCATTAATGAAGTTCATCATGAAATATTTTACATGTGAGGGAAGGTTTTCAGTAGTGTATAAGTATCATGTCAGATTGTTGATGCACTTCATCGGTTTAAAGCCTCTCAACTTACGTCAGTACCTTTACAAAAAATTGGTCAAGATGGAAAAGAAAGTGAAAAATAGATTAGGTGACCACCAAGCTAGCCTCTACCACCATGCTTTGATTAAAATCATTGTCTTACACCATCTTGGGCAGAAGAACATATGTTGGGAAACCTTCATGCATTCCGCAGTTCTTTTTCCTTCTACTAGTCAGCTTACTAGCCGGAGTACACCACCAACATCATCCAAACCAAGGGAGGTTGACTCATCTAGTAGAGTTCCAGTGAATAAGACACCTAGGGAAGCAATCACTCAGAACTACATCAGAGGGAATAGGCTTGTGTTTTCTCCTAGAGGAGAGGATAGGGCCAAGCCTACTTCAATTGACAGGGAAGCATATCCACATCACCATGAGACATCACTCCATGAGCATGTTAATACAAAATAGGGCAAATCATTGAGGAAACTTGTCATGGAGAAAGAGGTTGATATTAGAGATTTTAAAGATGATTTTGCTAAAGCCAACAACATGATTGGATTTTTTCAGCAGGAAAATAGGAAACTCAAATTGAATCAAATGCTAATGTCAAAACCTAGAATGGGTGTAGAGGATGAGGCAGGCAAAGGTAAGACAATAATTGATCTAGAAAAAATGGAGGACACTGAGGTTCAATTCAAGCCAAAGAGGCCTATAACTAAGGGCATGAAGAGGAAAGGGGACCAAGTGAGTGAACCATCTAGAGCAGTCAGATATTAACCCATCCATTTAACAAGATGTTGAGAAATACAAAGAGTATTTGTTGGATAAGGCTAATTCCCATTTGGAGAAACTCCTTGAAAATGCCAACAAGGCCACCAATTTTCAAAGGCACATGGCTAGGCATTATTATACCCAAAACATGATTTGTCAAATTAGGGTTAAGAGCATGAAGGAAAAAACTCAAGAAAACCCTAAAGAAGCTCAAGAATAAGGATAACTTGGAGTTTCTTGTTGATGCATCCTTGATAGTTTGAATTATGTTTCAGATGGTCAATGGAGAAAATTTTGAGCAATTTTGGCAAATTTTTTAGGTTTTGGGCATTTTTCCATTTTTTCAATAGGTTTTGGCCATAAAAGGTAGCGTGGCCCACGCTATTTTTTTGTTGGGGGCATCTATTTGACAAAGGGCTTAGTGTTCTGGATGCCTTTTCATCTCCACATCAATCCTAGCAAACCAGACTTCCACTACAACATGATCTGGTAGGTCAAAAAATCCAAAAAGTGCCTAAAAAACACCTTTTTGCCTTCTTTTTGGACATCACGCTACATTTTTGGAGTATTTTTGGGAGAATTAAGTTTTGGAGGGCTAGAATCAGTCTTTTCAGTGCTTAAGGAATCTATGGTGTACTAGACAGATATGGCTTTCCAATGAGCTATCATGAGATAAATTTCAAAAACAATCTTTATTAAGCTTCAACATTCAGATTACAGACTCCTTTACCCTACGCACATATCTGCAGGGGTACACATACTCAGCTACAGACTTACCAAGGCCTCATTCACACTCAGTTGCAGGAGTCTTCCCCTTTCACCTAAGTATAGGAAGCAGAGTCTTCCTGCCTTAGAACTTGCCCCAAAAAATCTCTATCTTAGCTTATCTTTCACTTAACTTAACTACTTCTTAGACTTTCTATGACTCAACTATATAAAGATTTATTCAATACAATACCATGGTCCACAGACCATGGGTGAGTCTCAAAATCGACTTATTTACTTATCCAAACAAGGGGTTAAAACCCCTTTGACTCCTATCTAGTTGCGTGCTCTACATCCACATTTTGCGGAGACTTTACATCTTTTACAACACTTTTACAAAAATTGGGTTAACTAACCCGAAAACTGACCCTAGGGACCCTATACAAACATGCCCCCAACACAAATATGGTGACTCACCCTCAAGTCACTCAGTTGGTGCCTTAATTTTGCCGTGAAGACCACCTAGTTCGACCTATAATGCTGCAATGTCAACAATGCTCTGCATTGCGACCTGCTACACTTCTTCCACCAATTTCTCTATTGTTGGGCCTTCCACTGCTACAACACCTTTATTTTTTCCTGAAGTGACAGAGTAAGCTGGCATGCTTCCATTAGCCATGACTATAATCTAGCCTTTAGAAGGGCCTCTTTTCTCTGTAATTCTTCCATCTTCTTGTAACTGCTTTCCTTCCCGCAACTTCACGAGGTGTTGCGCTGGCGCTAAAGTGCGTGCAGTTGCTCAAACTTCAGCATACTTGTGTTGTGTCTCCCTGACATATATGTTCAACCTCTGCAAGTTCTGGTCCTCTTGCAAGTTCATCCACAACTCCATGGCTTGGTCAAACATCATTGTACAGTCTGTGATTGCGGTATCCAATGTGTTGATATTCTCTTTGATTGTTGCTTCACGTTGCTTCATGTTGCTCTCGAACCTCTAGCGAAGTATTTGGCTGCAACTTCAACTGCAGCTCTGATATCTTCATTTGAAAATGAAAAGTAACCATGTCAATCTCATCCTTTGACGCACGAACCGCATTAGCTAATAGACTTTTGTTGTAACTGCGGCATCCTCCGGGATGTTCAATTCTAGAACTCTCTTGCAGGCTTGCTCTATTGTTATCTCCAAGTTCTGACTTCGTGTTTGAAACTCCTTATTTTCCTTTAGAGCCGGAGCTTTCTCCGTGAACATATGTTCATTATTAACCTTAAACTCGCTTATTACTATGAGGGCACACTGCTCTCTAATCAGTAACTCATCTGAAACCCCTTAATGCAATGCATGGAGAGTTTGAAGCAGCAATGTGGCCAAATTAACTCCCTTGTCCTTCACTGTGCTTAACACGGCACGATCGTCATCTTACTCTACATGAACATACCCTTTTGGTAAAGGTATGAATCTAAGGTCCAGAGTATATTCCAGTTCTACTACTATTCCATTTCCTTGCACCAGGCTCACTTGCAACCCACTTTCTTGCCCAACGCTCGCTTGAATCCTACCAGTCTGCATCTGCAGCTTGCATGGATCCTTCTGGACGCTCCCTAGTGTCTGCGTGTATTTTTGTGCAAACTGCTACCACAACTCTCTGGTTGTGTCTCTAACTTTTTCACCGATCTAATTAAGATCCCCTTCTATCAGGACCATCGAATCGATGTGCGTCTACTTATCAAACTTATGCTTATTTCCTTGCCCAATAGTCTACTTCTTTCCACGCTTCTTCAAGGTAAAAGGAGTGTATTACTCCTCTCCACTACCTCCTTCATGTCCTAAAATCTCATGCTCATCTATATGCTACGAAGCTGATTCTTCCACTTCCTCTGTAGCCAAGCGTTCTTTCTTGGCCTTCTCTTTACAACACACTCTTTGTCCACACGCTCTTTGTCCACACCTGCCTTAGAAACAACTTCCTTCTTCTTCTGTTAAGTCAAGGCTTGCGCTTCCTTATAAATTACTTATTTTCACTTCTGCATAGCAGTCGATTGTGGAACATAGCTCTCTGACCCTTTGCTGGTACCTACACCAAGTGGGTTCGTGCCACTCCGCTGCCCAACTACCCACGATCTCCTGTATATCTATTTCTGATACTAAATATGGCATCTTATGCCATATGAGATTTGGGTCCTTCCCTGCCCTGATTAAAACATTGTGGAAATCAGCCTTGAACTCTGCGAAGGCCTTTAATTCCTCAAACAAGGTTGGGGACAACCTTGGCCTCTGACTGATAACTGTTTTGAGATCAATTTCCATCAAGATCCAAAAAAATTTCGACTCATTGATCCTTTTCGGATCCTTTGTGGCCCACAACAAAGAAAACTTCACTGCCTCTAGTAAATCATCTGCGTGCGGGGGAAACTGGCTATCCTCCGGCAAATTCCATGTGACTAATACAATTGATAGTAAAATCCATGCATAATGAAACAACTTGCTCTCTTCCTGAGCTTCATAACAGTTCACGATGAACTCCTTGCACAAATACTTCACTGAGTTGTATTGAACTCCCTTCACGCATTGGGTAGCTAATGATGCGATTGGCGTTAGAACTTCATCCGCACAACATTTCCTCATGATCTTCCCTGCAAGAATCGGGGCGGCAAGCTGCATCGCCTGGACCTAAATAGAGCAAAAAGAATATCTGGGCAAATTCTTAACAAGCCCATATTCATCCTTCATCTTATCTGCTAATTATTTTTCTCCACTTTTCCCTCCAAACTCCTTGGCAGGGTCCACCCCTTTGTAGGGTAGCTTTGTGATTCAATGAATTAACATGTCTGTGATTGGGATGGGCTCCCCAAGCCATAGGCACCCGTCATGCACTAGTGCGAGGAGCTAGCACACACACACCGTGTTGATATTCGACCTATGAAAATGCGGTACACAGAGCATGTGCAGCAACCCAACCTACTCAACACCTCTTACCCACTTCATGGGTTCCAACCATGTAACCCCAGTCTCTTCATAGTAAATTTTCATCATATACTTACTAGTCGCCAAACGTGGGAACCTCTCGTGGTCCGTGAGGTCCCAATCCTCCATTTTCAGCATTGGAATGCGCACTAAGGTTGTGCCTTCAAATTCCACTTGTTCAGGCAATAGGGGTATCGAAACCATAAATTTCCCAGAATCTGGGTCTTTGGTAACTTTGGGTTTTCCCTTCCACGGAGGGATATATGCTAGGAGCCATGTGATAAGCTTGCCCTCCTCCGCATCCAAATCCTCCATACCTTTGAATTCTTCCTCCTCCAAATCGAACACTTTCTCTGGATGTTTATCTTTTTTCTCCTTTTGTTGCACCTATGGCTTCTTCCTCAATGACTGTCTCACTGACATCGGCTTCTTCTTCTTTTCTTTGGCAGCAAATTGTTTCGGCCTAGGTGACCTCGACGTGGTAGGAACATGGGTTGTAGCTTCCATACTTGATATCTTAGGGAATTACGCATTAGAAACAACAACTTCATAGCTTACGACTTTTGCAGGGTTTGTTGTAGTCATTTGCTGGAGAATGACCTTCTGGTTCCACTCAGGTAAGGCTACAAGTGTTGGGCTTGACATGAAATCCTCCCAGAATTGACAACTCATAAGCTTCAAGCAACAAAGCACTCAGACAACTCTCAAAATGCAAAGTGTTCTTTGGTGGATCAATATGCTTAATTTACAGGAGGATTTGAATTCAAATCCAACCGTTCCCCCCAATTTCTAATCATAAATGCATCTTTGGTGGCAAATCTCCAAATATTTCCACCATAAATGGCACCTACCCGATCCTCTTAACTGAATTTTTGCCATCAAATCATGAATAGTAACTCCAACGGCTACTTTTGGACCATCTACACAGCACCATCCTTCATGTTGCAACTCATCTAGCGCAACTTCACCCGTCGCACTTATGTCGGTCGTCGTGCAACCTCCCTACCACGTTTTTCACTTCATCGGGTAGCATAGTTTCTAGTCCCGCAATACCTTGCAATTGCCTGGATTAATAAGATTGTCATGCTTCCATATAGTCATTGTGTAGGGGCAAGATCCCCTATGTACAACTTTATCCTACTTCCATTCACTTTTCTAGGGAATGGTTCCCCATTCAGCTTCATAAGCTAAACTGTGCCACCATCCGTGATCTCCTTAATAACATATGGTCCCAACCAGTGCATTTGAGGCTTTCCTAGAAATTTCGTGAACTTGTTATCATATAACAACACTAAATCATCTACCTTGAATGTGTGCAACTTAATATGTTGATCATGCCATGCCTTCTCGCGTTCCTTTTGCACTTACCGGTGAAATCTGACAAGAAAGTAGTATTCTTCTAACTCCATGATCTGCACAAGCCATTCCTCCAAGGTCTTGCGATCCGTAATATCTGTCAAAGCTACAATACGTAGGCTTAGCACAATATACTCCATAAGCATTACTGCTTCAATTCCATAGACCATCCTAAACGGAGTTTAACTTGTCAAATTATTGCAAGTCATCCTATAATCCCATAAGACAATAGATACATGAATGTCCCAGTGATTCCTCTGCGTGTTGCATACCTTTGTCAATGCATGTTCCAAAATATTGTTAAAAGCTTTCACCATTCCATTCGCCTGTGGGTGATAGGGCGTGCTCTTCTGATGATACACCTGGAATTCTTCAAGCATCACACTAATAATTTCATTCAAGAAATGTATACCCCTATCACTCATCAATATCTTAGGGCATCCAAACCTTGTTAAGACATATTCAAACAAAAGCTTCGCAACAGTGATCGTTGTGCAATCCTTCACTGGCTACGATTCCTCCCATCTGGTTAAATACTCTATTGCAGTAATGTTGTACTGCACACACATCTTCTTACCTGGCAGTTGTATTGGACCTATAAAGTCGATAGACCATTCATCAAATACCTACAACGAAACTTGAGGATTTAAAGGAAATTCATCCCTTCGTGAAGGCTTCCCTGTCCTTTGGCAAGCATCACACACCTTACAGTGTGTCTTAGAATCCTTGTGTAATGTTGGCCACCATAACCCAATGTGAAAAATCTTCTGCACTATCGCTTTTCCTGCATAGTGACCTCCTGCCACTCCTCCATGGGCTTCAGCTAGGATACTAGCACGTCCAAACTCTGGAACATACCTTCACAGTATCTCATCTATTCCCATATTATACAAATGATCTGCAATCATAGAAAAATCTGCAGCACGAACTACTAACTCCTTCTTTTGTTGAGTAGAATAACCTTCCAGAGCAGTTCCCATTGTTAAAAACTGAATAATATCGGCAAAAATGATCGTTCGCGACGCACACCGCAAAGAGTTGCGTGCCTGACAGTCCTTCCTCCAAAATACTTGGTTCCTCACCTGTTTCAATCCTTGATAGATGGTCTGGGTTTGCATTCAGCCTTCTAGGCTTCACAATTACTTCAAAGTCATATTCCTGGAACAATAGTAACCATCGACATATCTTCCCCCCCGCCCCCCCAACATAGGCTTATTGACTAGGTACTTCAGCATGGAGTGATCTGTATACATTTTAAAGTCTCCACCCAACAAATAATGCCTAAACTTCTGCAACGCATAGACCATCACTAGCCCTTCATGCTTTGTAGTGGAGTAATTCCTCCCAGCTTTGGATAACTTCCTACTTGCAAAAGCTATCGGATGATCAATCTCTGCCTCACCTGCTTGTGTTAATACTACTCCTAACACAATGCAAGAGGCATCTATAGGCACATGGAACTTCTTCTTCCAGTCTGTAAATACAAAAATAGGTGTTGTCACCATTTTCTCGTTTAAGACACCCAAACTGCACTGACAATCTTCATCCCAGCAAAACATCGCATCTTTCTTCAATAGTTTCTCCATCAGCGTTGTTATCTGGATATGCCTTAATAAACTTCCTGTAATACCCAGTGTGCCCCAATGTTGCGCGTAGTTGTTTTACATTACTCGGAGCTTCCAAATTCATGATTACGACGATCTTCACAGGGTCCACCATCAATCCCTATTTGCATACTACATGGCCAAGCAAAATCCTAAAGGGCACATAGAATATGCACTTTTTCAAGTTCGGCCTGATCTGATACTTTCGACATGTATCCAACATGAGGTGCAGACTCTCAACATGGTGTTTCACCAACCAAAACACAGTCCAATCATCAAAATAAACCTCCAGAAATTTATGAATGAACTCCTTGAACATTGTGATGACTACTCGGGAAAAGATTGCAAGCACGTTCTTCAATACGAATGGTATAACTGTATATTGAAATAAAACCCACTCAGTTGTGAAGTTTGTGTTGTTTGATCTTCCGGTGCGATCTTGATTTGATGATATCCCGAAAAGCTAGCAGTAAATGAATACACATCCTGTCCGTTAACATTCTCTAATACTTCGTCAGTAAACAGTGTTGGAAATGGATCATGCACGCATGCATCATTCAACTTCCGCATATCTATGCATATGTGGATTTGTCCTTTCAGTTTCTTTTCTTGGACCACCATTGGGCTTACCCAATCTGATTCCTCTACTGTCTCAATAATACCGGCTTCTAATATTTTATCCAATTCTTGGCGCACCTTCTCTTTATATTTTGGATACGACCGATAAGGTTGCTTCTTAACAGGCTTCACATCCGGTTTCAACGTAATATTCATAACACCTAAATCTCTGATGATCCCTTTCAAATCTGAGAACTTCGTTTGGAATAAATACTAGTACTCGTGCAATAGCTCAGCTACCTTATCACCCGTATCTTCATCCCGATAGTCTATTATCTTCATGAACTTAGGTTATTCTTTAGATCCAATGTTTACTTGTCGAGTTTTCAGAGGCTCTGATATTTCTAGGTTCGCCACCTTTGGTCCTTCGACTTGGTGTTGTCCTTTTGTTTCTAGAATGGTAATATTTCGTAGATCTTCTTCTTCTTCTTCTTCAGTAGTCAGATTATAACATTCCAAGGAATGACATAATTGTGTACTCCAATCTGGCTGAGTCTATTCGACTGGTTCCTTTGGTGTTCTGAAATAGTTACTTTTATCTCTTGTAGCTCCTCATCAATGCTCTCAAACCCATCCTCAAAGCTAAACGTTAATAGAAAACTCTCCATTAAAATGTCCCATTCAGTAGTCCCATTGCAAAGCTCCGTCTCCAAATACTAGTTCATTGGGATGGTTTCTAAGGTATGATAGAAAATATGCACCCACTATGGTTGTGGTTATGTTCCCTAGGCCTTAGTCCATCTGCAAAATGATTGCAGAGATCGTCCTTCCCACTCTATTTTTCTATCATTCTAGTATTAGCATATCCAAACCTTAACTTCATCGTTCTTTTATATTCTTTCCTTCCAACAAAGTTCTCCTTGTGCGTACCCTACCAACAGGCAAGTGTAGTGCACAATGCCAACCCTAGATCCAAGATTATCTAGTCCATTTCATATTCATCGATCTGTGTAGTTAGCCTCATCTCGTGCGTCGTTCGCGTCTTATGCTTATCAATCTTTTTTACTCTGCATTGTTCAACATGAGTTTTTTCTTTATTAGCGCACTTGTTTATTAACTCTTGTAATCCTTTTACTGTTTTCTGGTCGTGTAGAAGCTTCATACAAGTCTTTAGAAAAGTAGCTAGCATTGTAGGATCTACTTCTTGCATCACACTAGTTTCTGGAATTTTCTCTTGACTTCTAAAGGTAGAGGCCTCAACGAAGTTCTTATTTGCTTGCATGAAGGTCTCTTTAGCGTGATTAAGATCAAAATCTACCTCCTTCTTAGCAACCTTGTGCACCCATCCATCTTCCTCAGGCTGCTTACATTTATCTACACCAATTGCCATGCCACTTCTTAGTACAATATTTATGCTTTGATCTTATTCACAGCGCTCAACTCTCATCATTTGAATGTTCTACGTAGGCTGTTAGGGTTGCACCTTCTTTTCTTGCACCTTTTCCATAAGGACCAGGCATTCCTCTTTGACATGGTCAAACAGTCGACAATACTAACATGATGGATGCATGGGATTTGTACAATCTTGCATGAAGTGGTCTGCTTCGCCACAATTATAGTAGATTACCTGCCCACTCCCTCATCCTGGTCCAACACCTCTTCCTCATCCTCGGCCTTGGAATCCTCCATGCGCAGCTCTTGTGCCTTGATTTTGAGGCTGGTTCTCTGCCTGCACCCTATAGCTAGGGGTTCTATCCATCATCAGCTCATAAATCCTATAGTGGCATTCATCATGTCCTACAAACTTACAAAAATTGAAAAATAAATGCTGAGGGGTTTGTACAAACTTTTGCAATAAATGGTAGTTATCAATAGCATTTTGTCCTGTAACCTGACAAATAGCACAACTCCCACACTCGTCCCAACATTATTCTCTAGTTTCAGGGGAATACAGTCTCCCCCTATAATATAATTCTTATAGATCAAGCAATGATCCTTATCATGTCCATGGCTCTTACACTTCAGTCACCAGACCTTAGCGCGCACCTCTGGCTGAGCTTCCTTTCCTTTCTTTAGGCTCTACAACTCCAGGTGCAGGATTTCCAGTTGTGAGTGAATCTGTTACACTCCAAGGTTCGTATCCTATATAGGTGAGGCATCCTCTTGCATTTCTATCTTTTGTTGTGGCAAAGGTACTCTTAGATGTGGCAAGAGTGACGCTATAAACCAGTCGCGATACTGGGAATATGTGATTACCATATCGGTATACTTGATTAAGCACTTCAATCTCTAATCAAAGTCCCAAGGTGTCTCATCTATCTTCTGTTAGATTTCCTTATATTCAATTACCGACTGTGCCTCTGACTTACGTTAACTGATCTCCCAGTTTAGAGCTAGCTGGGTATTTGCCAACATCGCATTAGGGTTATCAGTGCAATACTTAATATACCATGTTGATGCGCGATCCTATAAGGTTGTAACCAACTTCTCTTTCTTAATATTATCATCTGTAATCCGTTGTGCTATCCAAATAGCTCCTGCGACAAACCAAAACTGTTTTGGATCTTTGCTCCCTATTCCTTTACAAATCAACATATTCATCACATTCGCCATGTTGAATGGTGGAAATGGAGGTGGAGGGGGTGAAGGCATAGGTGTATGAGGTAGAGGTGGAGGTGGAGGTGGAGTGGATGGATGAGGTATCCTCGGAATACCCTGCGTAATTAACTGAACTTCACTTCGCAGCATAGTCAACATCGTCCCTTCGTCGTCGCTTGAAGGGGGTTTAATGAGCGGACTGTATTCTGGGTTGGATCGTCCATTTCTTTTAGAGCATCTCTCGCTTCGCATAGCCCCAAACATCAAGGTAACTGCATAACCCTCTTTTCACATAAAAACATTTTAATCACAGTCTTTAATGACTTTAGATACTTACCTCATGGTCCTTTAGAGAGCCTTCATTCCACTTCACTATAGCTAATATTCCTGTCGATCATGAAATAAGTCACAAAACTTCCCAATGTACGATCAATCCAGTGATCCACAACCCTCGTGATGTTGCTTTTTGATGCTTCCAGACGTCGCACCAACTCAGGAGTCCACACTATAAGACCATTAAGCCTCCACGTCCCTTAACTATTAGCCAATTTAGACAACCACTCATGTAGTTCTTCAGGGAAAAAACATAAGAATGTGTCGGTCTCGTCTGTGTATAAAAATATCTGCAATCACTGTTCCTTGGATAATTTAGGGCTCCCATTTTCTTGAGCTGCGAACACGTGTACGTTTCGATCAATCCACTTGTCAATCTATTTCTTCGTAGGGAACCATTTATCACACACCTTTTAGATAGATCCTGGTCCTGGAAATGGCACCATTTGTTGGCTTAAGGGGGCTTGACCTAGGTTCAAAGTTGTTCACGCCAACCAACAAAACCCTAACTGTTGGCCCTTTCGGCAACAACCTGCATAGTGTAGGATGCAGTCTCACCCAAAGTAGTATTGGGGGATGTTAGAACTAGGTTTCTGCATCTAGAGACAATGTGATAAGTGGCCTTATCTCTTGTAGCTCAGATCTGCCTTCACGCAGATCGATATCCTTCTATGGCCCGATGCTGTAATTCTAAGGAAATGGATACTAGACCTTCATGAAGGTTTGCGATCAGTATTTATAGACCCTATGAAAGCAGTTTATCTATTTTTGTGCACTAATTGGTAACCCTAGATCTGCCTTCACGCAGATCTACCCAATTCAACAGAAATCATAACAAAATTAACCCTTAACTTCGTGTACACAGATAATTGTTTAATATATGCATAAGTATACTAGATTTAATTAAACAAAGTCTTTCGGTAGAAATCACGTGAGAGAATTTTTTTGGCGACGTGTTTCGAACCAACAAGTGTGGTTCATCATTAGGACCAGATGATGAACAACACTTGTTGGTTCGGAACGCGTCGGCCAAAAAAATTCTCTCATGTGATTTCTACCGAAAGACTTTGTTTAGTTCATTATGGATCACAGAATCTTGAATACAGAAAATATGCTAGATTCATTAGATTCTAGCAACATTTATGCATTATTCCATAGGAAATATATTATAGAGCGATATATCATAACATAAATAGAATTAACAATAATAATTAG
This sequence comes from Pinus taeda, assembly GCA_000404065.3. Lineage (NCBI taxonomy): Eukaryota > Viridiplantae > Streptophyta > Pinopsida > Pinales > Pinaceae > Pinus > Pinus taeda. The sequence goes on from APFE031608857.1 coordinate 31,521, forward strand.
CTGCAAGATATTTCTTCAAAATGAGTCTCTTCAATGTTCAGATTATAGACTCCTTTACCCTATGCACTCAACGACGGACTTACCAAGGCCTCTTATGCACTTAGCTACAAGAGCCTTCCCCTTTCACCTAACTACAGGAAGCAGAGCCTTCTTGCCTTAGCACTTGCCCAAAATAATCTCTATCTTAGCTTACTTATCTTTCACTTAACTTAACTACTTCTTAGACTCACTATGACTCAACTATACATAGCTTTTTTCAATACAATACCATCATCTGCGGACCATGGGTGAGTCTCAAAACCGACCGATTTACTTATCCAAACAAGGGGCTAAAACCCCTTTGACTCCTATATAGCTGCGCACTCTGCATCCACATTTCGTAGAAACTTTTCATCTTTTACAAAAACATTAAAAAATATGGGTTAAATAACCCAAATACTGACCCTAGGGACCCTACCCCAACAGTGCCACTGATGGTGCTCTTAACCAAATCTTGCCTCATCTCTTCCTAGTTCAGATCAACCCACATTTTATCCCATTCTGACAACTTATCTCTTCCCAGAATACTATGGATGAAGACATGCCATTCTTCGAAAATGTTGTTTAGAGATAATCGCAATGATTTTATAGGTTGCGACGCTGACCCTACTATAGACAGTTGGTCTCGAACATCCTAAAGCCTAGCGAGGAAGGGGTCTATGCACTCCCATTTCTGCATCCTTGTGCATCTCATCTTTTCCTCAAGATACAAGTTTTGTTACTCGGAAGATACTTAGTATAGCGTAGCAAGATCCTCCCACATTTGTTGGGCAGTATCTTTGCCAGCTATATGAGAAACTATGTGATCTTGAACCCCATCAAGAATCAACCTCTTTGCTTTCACCGTCTACATCTTGTATGCCTTTAATAGATTTTCATCTACGGGTACAACTGCGACGCTATCGATGTAGGTTTTGAGATCATATTCATCTAGAAGACATTAAATTCTTGCCTTCCATATCACATAGTTGGAGGCTCCCTCCAACTGATCCTGATCTCTCAAACCTACTGATGCCATCTCTGTAAAAAGTCGAACTCCATCTCTTCTCCTCTGCACAACTACTGACTGGATCTATGTACTCCCTGCTGGAGTGGGAAAATCTACTCACAACTATTGTTACTATGCTGGGAAAAATCAAACTTCTAGACTAGAAGTTCCCTGAGAAAAGAATTCCCTTAGTGTGTGCTCTTCCTTCCTCCTAACGTTATTTTGCACTAGAAAATTGTTGCAAAACAATTGCATCCTAGCTGAAGATTTGCTCTGCAATTAAAATACTACTACTCCCTCTACCTCTAGTACTCTTTGATATGGAAAATATAATTTATTTTTCAATTATGTTAGAGAAATATACCTTTCCTCAAAAAACTTGACCCTCCTAACCAAAGGAACTGCATTGCCTCTGAGGGTTTCAAATTGTTTCCTTCGCACAGCTTCGAAATTCCTCTTCCCTTCTATTATTGAGCTCTGCGGCTTATGATTTGTGCTCTGATACCATGCCGAAATTTGGAAAACCCTGAACTCTATTACAACAACTTATGTTAATTCTTCTAATTGTTAATTCGATTAAACAATTTACTTGTTGTGTGTCATGACAAATATTAAATTAAATACACTGCAAACTTCACAAAATAAATACAGCGGAAGAAATAAAAATGCTGGAAGAATAGATGCACACACACAAAATACACAATTATTTTTGGACTAAGTCCCCGAAAAGACCCAACTTGGGAAAACCAGTGCAGTAGCTGAGGGTTTTAATATTATGCAATAGTAAATATGAGTAAAAAACTATGGATGCTCAAATATAGAATTCCATACAAAGAAAAGATTTACAATAAGTCTAGTGAGAAAAATCTCACTCCACTGGTGATCTGACACTAACCTTGGCTCAAGATGCACTGCTCTCTTTTGCCTTTTCACAGTCCCTACGTCTGCCTATGCAGTGCTATGTCCCACAACTGAAAATTGTATCTATCTTGCTATCTGATTAGTTGTTGTCTTGAAGATAGACTCTCCTAGCCTCTGGGCTCCCACTCCAGCTTCTGTAACTGAATCACTACTTCTTCCCAGCAAAATACATTTTCCCCTCTGAAGCACTACGTTGCCTCTGTGTGGCTTTGTGTTGTCTCACTGTGGTACTCACTGCCTATCTGCAATGCACTCACTAGAATAGGAAAATATTCCTCTGACCTTACTATCTCGACCCCTCTCTCACTTCTTCGAGCTCAGTAGCTCTCTCTCCGGAAACTCAGCGGTGCTACTATGGAGTTCAATCTCCCAGTAAATTCGAACTGTTAGTGGCTCAAGTGTGTTCTCCAACCCCCATCGAATTTCTTCTTATAATATCTCGTTGAGACATCAACAACCAAGATTGAAACTTAATCGATGACTAATATTAACTAGAACTTGATCCATGTATTCTTCTAGAAGATTCTCACCAGGACTTAATTAATACCCTTTATGATCTAGGTCTGGGTGTGAAGAAGGACCTTTCCAAGACCTTTTACTTTCGTGATGTGTTAAAATTGCTTTTTAAAAGAACATTAATGAATACATCTACATGCAGAAAAGAAGAGGAACATAACAATCATCAGCACATGGGAACAAAAGCCGTTGATAACGAAGTTCGTCCAGGGGGGACTACGTCTCCGAGCCCCGGTGTCAAGATGGTGTAGGCCGCTACATTATGTGTTGTCAATAAAGATGATGTACATAGAGATGATGCCTCGATCATACAAGGAAGAATGCCCTCATGCAGGAGTGGCTCTAAGAGATGTTCCACAGCTATAACTCTCAATCAAAAGACTCCTATCAGTATGACACAAAAACAAGCATGGTGCGCATCCCACCAACATGGCACAAAAGGGATGTCAAAGCAAAACACATGCATGACAACAACAAGAGTATCCCAACAACATACAACTAGGTATCTCAAAGCATAACATAAAGAGTTATGACAAAAAGTACATCACATAGAAAGATTCCACATCAAATCGAGCAAGGAATCATGACAAAATGTAATAAACAAGATCCTGCATCAATCATCAATCATGGATCTGTACAACATAATGCGGAAAGAAGAAGTAAATGAACACATCATATACCTCACCAAGGGCAATCTGAAGAAGTGGTCGTCAAAGTGCTGAAGCTTGCTGAAACATCGATCTCACAACATCGATCGCAAGAAGAAGATTGTTCACACATGAAGATGGACCTTTCCTTGGGAAAATTCCATGGCTCATGGTTCGGCTGCCTGTTTTAGCTGAAATCATGGTTCCGCGTACATTCTGGAAATGGCTGGAAGATGCAAAACTCAGATTGAAAAATGGATAGCACCATCATGTTCATGGCGACGAGAGGTGTAAAATCCATATAAAATTTGTCAATTTCTGAGAAGTTGAAATTTTTTTCCTCCTGCAAGATTCATGTTTCCTGCGTTAAAAAATTATTAAACTACTTCAAAATCCTTTCCTGCTCATGTCTCTAAATTCATGCATTCCTTCTCTCTAGCACTGGAAAAAAATGAGTTCTTAAATAATTTCACTGGTGGAGTTACCAAGAATTTTTTTACCATAATTGATAAATGGTTAATTTTGTGTGGAGGAGGTTAGGAGATCAAACCTTGCCCCTCCACAAATATACAATTTTTAACTAAGTATGGTATGTGTCTTAATTTGGTTCCATACCCAACTTACAAACTCGTGGTTGTTTTGTATAAATTTTTGGAGGCGGTTTCAATATATGCACGTTGGTATGCTGATTTAAAATCCTGTGATTTCCTGATCGTCAACTGTTGACCCTACCCCAAACCATATGCATGTGACTGACCCTTTGGCTTTTGAACGTGACTTTTGGAGTTGGTTTTTATTTTTATTTTTATTTTTTATTATATATGTTTAAAGTTATCTGCCCACCATATATCAACGCGGATCCCTAGTTTAATCCTTAACCACTCATACTTCTTATGTTGCCCTTTTTGGTTTGTCTTTTACCATGTTTGATATATGGTTTGCAATGTATATTAACTTTATTGGATTTTTGTTTATTGTTTTTATATAGTTATTTTAATAATTATATTAAACAATTTTTGTTATATGGTTTTAATATAAAAATGATTTTTGTTGCTTGTGCAGGTTTAAGAGGCCAATGACGGACTTCCATGTGTCAATGGATAAGCACTGCCATGTGGGTCCCACTTGCTTACTGGGATGGCATGTGGCACACTGTGGGCCCCACTTTCTCTTGGCATGTCAAACTTTGAAGAGCTCTATATTTTTCATATTAGCTCGATTTGACAAGCTGTTCGCACCTCACGATTAGGACGACGATATCTACGATCTAGTCCTGGGTCAAAGTCATTCCGATGACTTTCATTTTTGAGCATCCTTGAGTCCTCCTTGTCTTGTGTGTCTCTCTGGAGCTGCCTGGATCAATCCTCGCCACTGAGGAGCTTTTGGTCCTCCAAAAGCATGGACAATAATTTGCATCTTCTCTGTACCCTGTCTACATCACAAGTGTCTTGAAAAGGTCTCACTTCCATCTCCTTCACCTTTGTTCTTCGAAGCCTTAAGCGACGAGCCAACACCTACTACCACTGCAACTTGTAGTACATTGGTTTTGTAAATTTCATACTTTGAATGACATGACCAACTAAAAACCCAAATGTCCCATACTTTCCACGAGTTTATATCACATACTTGGTGGTCAAGTTTACAACAAGATGGATGCAATACCCCAACTATGACAACAAGGCCAACTCATCATGGTTGCTTCAAAAAGCGATGGAAAACACATCATCACTGCAACACATGATTTGCATTCATAAGGCCAAACACTATTGTTTTGACAAGTGACGAAAACATAACATCACTTTCAGAGTTTTAATATACAACTCAAAATACGACTCAAAACATGACGAGACATCATTGTTGTTGACCAAGTGATGGAAAACACATCGTCACTTTTACAGTTTAAAATGCAACAAATGATTTACAAAAGAATGACCATGAAATGACAACATGTCTAAAAACCATTTTTCACTGATCAATGTGAATGGGTCACCTCCTTGTGGCAGTTTTGCTTATCAAACAACTACTCTTCCTGGTTCATGCACCAACGCTTTGTCTTTAAGGTGCTACTCTAGATGGAGCCTCCAACAAGTGGCTTTTTCATGGCCATTTATGTCGCAATGATTGTAGTATGTTTTCTTCCTCTATATCTGCTTAACCTGTTTCTTTTCATGTTGTTGAGGGGGTCTTTCATGCCTCATGAATGTTGCCATTCTTTTCCAACACTTGGAAATGGTATGGTTAGGTAAACCACAAAAATTACATGTTTTTCGATGCCCTTATCTTCATTCATTATTAAAAACATGATCATAATCAAAATGAACATTCGAAGATTGAAAATGACTATACCTTCCTTTGTTGTTGCTGATGTCAGCATGGCGATGAGAGCTTGCCTCAGCTCTCTCCTTGTGATGGAAACTGCCATGGGATGATGGAGATGTTTTCCTATCATTCTCTTTCCTTGACGATGTCTTGGACGACTCTGACACCTTTGAACACTCTCCTTTAGAGTATCTCGATCCTAAAAATTGATGCTCATGCACAACCTCCAAAGGTTGAGTGATGCCTTGGTTATTAACACCAAGTTCTTTCTCCTAGTGCCTTGTCTTTGTAAGGAGCCTCATATTTGTTCCTGTAATTAGGATCTCCAAATATCCAACAAACATCATACTATCAAAAGATGAAATCGAAAGGAAATCAATATCTTTTACCTTATCTTTCGATTTGGAAAGAACTAATGAGGGTTGCTCATTATCCGTCGTTGGTGGTTCGCTAACTGTCTCAGTGCATTCCCCAAATTCTTTCCTAACATACCCAAGTCCTTCTTGACGGGGTAATTCCTCTACTTTGATGGGGTTGACAATGCCTTGGCCATTAATGCCTAAGCCTTTTCCTTCATACCCCATTCTCTTCAACAGTTTGGAGCCAATTCTTGTGGTGTGATTTTCAAAAACAGTGAAATCATCATCAAGAAACATACATGAAGATGGAGAACTGCTTTTTACCTCACATGAGTCTCGCTGCAGCTTTTCCAAGCCCTTGTTCTTTGCTTGTAGCTATCGTAGCAAAATTTGTTTCTCCTCTTTCTCTCCATGTAGCCGCATCTTCAATTCATCATTCTCTGTTTGAAGATTATGCTTGTCTTGCTTCAATTCTTCCATGGCCTCTTTTGTGGCTTGCAACTGAAGTTGTAATCGATCCTTTTCCTTTGTCTCTTTATGTAGAGTTTCATAGAAGATTTCCACTCTCTTGGAAATGTTGACCATGGTCTTGTACATTTCTATTTCATTCTTTGTTGCTGCAGGTTCTGATACCACTTGATCCAGGTCTGGGTGTGAAGAAGGACCTTTCCAACACCTTTTACTTTTGTGATGTGTTAAAATTGCTTTTTAAAAGAACATTAACGAATACATATGCATGCGGAAAAGAAGAGGAACATAACAATCATCAGCACATGGGAACAAAAGCCGTTGATAACGGAGTTCTTCTAGGAGGGACTACGTCTCCGAGCCCTGGTGTCAAGATGGTGTAGGCCGCTGCATTATGTGTTGTCAATAAAGATGATGTACACAAAGATGATGTCTCGATCATACAAGGAAGAATGCCCTCACGCAGGAGTGGCTCTAAGAGATGTTCCACAGCTATAACTCTCAATCAAAAGACTCCTATCAGTATGACACAAAAACAAGCATGGTGTGCATCCCACCAACATAGCACAAAAGGGATGTCAAAGAAAAACACATGCATGACAACAACAAGAGTATCCCAACAACATACAACTAGGGATCTCAAAGAATAACATAAAGAGTTATGACAAAAATTACATCAAATAGAAATATTCTGCGTCAAATCAAGAAAGGAATCATGACAACATGTAATAAACAAGATCCTGCATCAATCATCAATCATGGATCTGTATAACATAATGCGGAAAGAAGAAGTACATGAACACGTCATATACCTCACTAAGTGCAATCTGAAGAAGTGGCTGTCAAAGTGATGAAGCTCGCTGAAACATCGATCTCACAGCATCGATCGCAAGAAGAACATTGTGCACACATGAAGATGGACATCACCTTGGGAAAATTTCATGGCTCATGGTTCCGCTACATGTTTTAGCTGAAATCATGGTTCCGTGTGCATTTAGGAAATGGTTGGAAGATGCAGAACTTAGATTGAAAAATGGATAGCGCCATCATGTTCGTGGTGACGAGAGGTGTAAAATCCATATAAAATTTGTCAATTTCTAAGAAGTTGAAAATTTTGCCCTCCTGCAAGATTCATGTTTCCTGCGTTAACAAATTATTAAATTGCTTTAAAATCCGTTCCTGCTCATGTCTCGAAATTTATGCAGTCCTTCTCTCCAGCACTAGCAAAAACTGAGTTCTTAAATAATTTCACTGGTAAAGTTACCAAATTTATTTTACCATAATAAATAAATGGTTAATTTAGTGTGGAGGAGGTTAGGTGATCCAATCCTCCACTCCACAAATATACCATTTTTAACTAAGCATGGTATGTGTCTTAATTTGGTTCCATACCCCACTTACAAACTCGTGGCTGTTTTGTATAAATTGTTGCAGGCGGTTTCAATATATGCACGTTGGTATGCCGATTTAAAATCCCGTGATTTCCTGATGGTTAACCGTTGACCGTACCCCAAACCATATGCATGTGACTCACCCTTTGGCTTTTGAACGTGACTTTTGGAGTTAGGTTTTCTTTTGGTTTGATATTTGTTTGTTTAAAGTTACATGCCACCAGGGATGGAATTTGACGGGCATTTTGCCCGTCATAAGGCTTTTTGCACGTATTTGATGGCTGGAATTTGTCATTCCCCATTTTGAGTGACGTGCCTGGAAGAGTAAAAGACGGATTTTGACTTTTGGAACTTTTTCCAAAACGTTTTTACGCACCAAACGTTCTTATGCGGCAAGTTTTTTCATATAACAGGGTATTTTTTGGGCAAGTTTTTTTAATTGAAAATATGCTAAATTCTAATTAGCGTTATTCACTGATATTCTGAAAGATCTGTATTAGAAATACAGATCTTTGATGTTGTACATAATTATTTATTGAATGGTAATTTTTTAATCAAAATTTTATTAGTGAAGGGTTAATTTATTATGAAAACATCTAAGGGCAAAATTTTTAATATAACGTTTCTTGACGGGAAGCACAAGGACCCAAAACGTAAAAAAAAATTGTATAACGGGTAAAGAAAAATCCAAATTCCTACCCTGCATGCCACCATATATCAATGCGGATCTCGAGTTTAATCTTAAACACTCATAACTCTTACATTGCCCCTTTTTGGTTTGTCTTTTACCATGTTTGATGTATGGTTTGCAATGTATATTAAGTTTAGGATTTTTGTTTATTGTTTTTATATAGTTATTTTAATAACTATATTAAACCATTTTTGTTATATGGTTTTCATATAAAAATGATTTTTGTTGTTTGTGTGGTTTAAGAGGCTAATAACGGATTGTCATATGTCAATGGCTGAGTGTTGCCATGTGGGTCCCACTTGCTTAATGGGATGCCATGTGGCATACTGTGGGCCCCACTTTCCCCTGCCATGTCAAACTTTGAAGAGCTCTATCTTTCACATACGAGCTCGATTTGACGAACCGTTTGCACCTCCACGATCAGGGCGACGAGATCTACGATTTGGTCTTGGGTCGAAGTCATTATGATGACTTTGATTTTTAAGCATCCCTGAGTCCTCCTTGTCTTGTGTGTCTCTCTAGAGCCACCTGGATCACTTTAATTAATCAGATTTCCTAAGTTTAGACTTAGAAAACATTAAAAAAATTATTAATTATTTTAATTAAGTCGTCTCTAGGTGGAATTTCCAGAAATGATTTATGGGTTTTGGAGAATACATGTATTCTAGCCTCTCCACCAAATTTTGTGGCTTGAACACATCCGATGCTACAAAAACTAACAATGTATTATTAGGACAACCATACTTGTGGAAGCAACATGTCGTATATGAGTCTAGGCCTCACTCTATGATTATTAATTTTGGAAATAAGTTGTACAGGATACCAAAGATAGCCTTTCCTATCGCCATGTCTTTGATCACTACAAAGAAATGTAGTAAGATCATTTCACAGACTAGGAAATTTGTTTTCCTTATGATTCATCCTCAGGGCAAGAAGAAGTTTGTGGCCATGACTTCCAGACAGGGCTCCTCCACACAACAACAACAGATGAACAAGGTCGTGGAGGAGTACAAGGACATTTTATCCTTACCTACATGGATGCCTCTACAATGACACATGAACAACTCCATCTATCTGACCCCGGGCACACTGATACCCAATGGACCAATCTACTGACACTATGTTCTGGAGAATGATGACATCAAGAGGCATATTCAGGAGTTGTTGCAAAAGGGGCACATCAGGTCAAGCTCATCACCTTTTGGGAGCCTAATTGTATTGGTACAAAAAAAGTATGGGACTTGGAGACTATGTATTGAATATCGGACATTGAACAAGATCACTGTGTGGAATAGGTACCCAATCCCATGGATTGATGACCCTTTGGACCAGCTCAAGGGGGCTAAACAATTTAGCAAGATTGATTTGAAGTCCAATTATCACCAAGTTCCTATCGAACCCTATGATGTGTGGAAGACTGCCTTCAAATCCAAGGAGGGCCTTTTTGAAATGTTGGTCATGCCTTTCGGGTTGATGAATGCCCCTGCAGCCTTCATGATATTGATGGATGACATCTTGTGACCCTTAACCAATGCATTCATGGTGGTGTATTTAGATGGCATATTGATCTTCAGCCAGAGTTGGGTAGAGCACCCTCACCATATTCGACAAGTCCTCCAAACCCTGTGACAATACAAGCTGTATGCCAATTTGGAGAAATGGACTTATGGCATGACCCAGGTTCAATATCTGGGGTACATCGTTGATGAGTAGGGTGTTCATGTGGACCCAGCCAAGATATAAGTCATTCAAGAATGGCCAGCCCCAACCACTCTAATAGAGCTCCACAACTTTCTGGGTCTTGCCAATTTCTATCGCAAGTTCGTGTTGGGGTTCTCTCCAATCACTTGGCCTTTAAGTCAAGTCACAAAGGGAGGAGAGAAAGCAAAGTTATTTTGGTCTGAAACCCAACAGAAGGTGTTTTTCGAGTTGAAGCATCACCTCTACTCTACACCAGTTCTCACATTACCATATTTGTAGCAACGATTTGAGATTGAGACATATGCCTCTGACTATTCTATTGTGCAGTTCTTACTTAGCAAGGGAATCCAGTGGCTTACCACAATGAGACACTTTTAGACATAGTCTGAAAGTATCCTACCTATGACAAAGAAATGTATTCCATTGTGCAGTCTTGCTGTCAATGGAAGCATTACATTCTAGGGAAGGAAATGGTCATCCACGTAGACCAACAACCCCTGTAGTTCATAAAAACACAAGGAAAGTTGCAAAATGATCACCACCATAAATAGTCCACATACCAGCAACAATTCCATTTGAACATTAAGTACAAGAAGGGAAACACCAATAATGTTGCAGGCTACCTCAACCAACCACCAGTCGTGACGTTGATCACTATGCTCAACTCTTGTGGGAACGAGACTTCAAGGTGGCTGCATCTTTACAAGAGTGATCTAGAATTGGCAGCACATACCAGACACTCCAGGAAGATAAGAAAGTTCCAAATTTTCACCTCCAGGATGCATTGTTATGCCACTTCAGACACATCGGTGTTCCTTCAAGTGAGCGTGCCAAGATGAATTGAGAGGCACGCTATAGTCAAATTGCTCGACATTTCGGAGTAGAGAAAACAATGGCAGTATTGCAGAAGTATTTTTATTGGTCAAACCTTTGTCAAGATGTTGGGAAGTACATTCGATCCCACACTACTTGCACCATTGCCAAACCCACCATCAAGAAGAAAGGCCTATAAACTCATCTGCCTACTCCTAGTCAACCTTGGGAATCCATCTCCATGGATTACATGTTAGGCCTTCCTTCTACTAAACACAACAATGACTGTGTTTTCGTGGTCATCAACATTTTCTCTAAGATAGCCATTATGGTGATCTGCAAGAAGAATATCACAACAGAGGCCACTGCTAAGCTCTTTTTTGAGCGAGTGTGGGTACACTTTGGGATCCCACATTCCATTGTCTCAGATTGGGACAACATATTCATGAGTTCATTTTGGTCAAGTCTCTAGTCGATGTTGGATACCAAACTTTCTAAGTCCATGACTTTCCAACCACAAACTGATGGCCAAACAAAGGTCATCAACAGGGTTATCGTACATATTCTCTGCATGTACAACTCGAAGCATCCACGCACATGGGATGAAAGCCTCCCCTTCTAGCATAGCTACAACATATCTCTCCATAGCTTAATAGGTCATCGCCCCTTTCAGGTAGGGCTGGGATTTAAGCTATCATGTCCCATTGATGTGGCCATACCATTTGCAGCACCTCAGGTAGATTTGGCTCACGTCTAGTCTGAAGCTGATATGGCTAACAACTTCATTGAGTGCATTCAACACATCTGCCAACAAATCCATGATATATTGGACAGAGCCAATGCTAAGTACAAGTAACACCATGATCAACATTGGGTACCACACAAGCTCTAGGTGGGTGACAAAGTTTGGTTACATTTGTAGGAGCGCCTTGCTGGACCCCACCACAAGCTTCACCCGCTCTAATATGAGCCTTACATAATCACTAAGGTTGTAGGGGACAATGATTTTGAGCTCAAAATTCTATTGTTCTTTGGACTGCACCTAGTGTTCAATGTGGATTGCCTTCGACCATACTTTCCACCATTACTGGACACATCATCCATGGCAAAACAACTCACACCAACAAAGTTAAACCAAGACTACATAGAACAGGTCACAAGTGATCGAATCATGGACACACAGATCAAGGATACTTGCAAAAAATAGATACAACTATATGGAGTTGTCAAAGTTGGCCAACTCCTGCACCAAGGAAATTGGCTCACCATGGACCAAGTTCAACAAAAGTTTCCCCATCTCATGGAGGCACTCAACGTAAAGGGGACCATTTCTTCCTAAGGGGAGAGGACTGATCCAGGTGTATATTGGTGGCCACCTTCCTATTCCACTTGGACCCCCACCACTGTTTCTTTCATTTTTTCAGTTTCCTTAATTGTAGCACAATTTACTATTTTTAGCAGTTTTTCATGTCTTGAACTTCCTGAGCCGTTTTGAGGCCATAAATGATGTATTTTTGGAAAAATAGGCAATCATGAATCTTAGATTGATGTTTGCATTCGAAAATTGTATTCCTCTGATAGATCTCTCTAATGAGGTACTGTGCGCGCCAAACAGAGAGCGTATGCCAAAGTTATGACCACGGGAAGTTGATGTATCAATTTACCCAAACAGGGCCCATAATTTTGGTGCTTCATCTTGTAGGGTAAGGTTTTAATCTGTTTAGGGTTTTCCATTGTTTCTTAATAATAAATAGGCCTTCGAGCCTCATTGTAATACAGTTTAGAGGCATGTATCTGCCACACCTCTTCTCAGAGATGAGCTATCATCGTCTGAGCTAGTTTTATTTCCAATATGTTTGTAAGCATATTTCAGTATTTGAGATTAATGAAATGAAGTGTTATTTCTACTACATCTATATATTTATGGTTATATCTATAATTTGTTGTTTTCTTGTTTAAGTTCAGATCATATCATCTATTAGTTAAATTCCTTGTTGCTCAGAATATTTGGTATACTATACTACAAATTCTGGGTATTAGAGAAGACTTGGTTCAAAACTCATTTGAAGAACTGTTATACTTTTGGGTGAAGAATTATAAAAATTTAGTTTCCCTGCCTATATTTGTCGCATGGGGTATTTGGCTCTTAAGAAATAAGATTATATAAAAAAATTAAAGGAAAAGTATCACTCTTGAATCATTAAAAAATCATTTCCCTCTACAGGGAATATCTCCCTCTGAAAAAATCAAAAGCTTAGAGAAGAATCCAACATCCTATCATCCCTTAGAACAAATCAATCCTTTTCAGAATTGAAGTTGCTCTTGGAACAAATACTAAAATTGAATTGGTTGTCGTTTAGACCCTCATTGCACTAGCCAAACTTCAAAGCATAGAAAAACATATTAATTCTTGGCGACTCTAAATGTGTCATTGGCTGGTTGTTAGGTTATGCTCACGTAGAGGTCCTGAATTAAGCAACATGGAAGCACATAATTGAGGAAATAAAACTACATTACCAAAACATCAGATTCCAACACATATACAGAGCATCACAACTAAACAACAAATAAATAATCAGAAAGTGCATTATCTCTGGACCATGACAACATCTTATATGAGGATCTCATCGAACACAAAGTTCAAGGAGCTCAAACCATGCCTATGGCCTTCATGCATTAATTTTTCCAACAACTTCTGTGGTAGCTAGAATTGTCAACGATCCAGGAAAAATAGGTTCCACAGGTTCAACATGACAGGTCCTAGTTTTTTTCTGAAATCATAATCAAACATTTCTATTCTAGAATTACTTTATATATCTTGTTTACTTTTCATATGACCATTTAGCTTCTAAGGGCAAATGTATCTTTGTATAGCTCATACAATTTCATATCTTTATTTTAAGGGCTGTTTGCTTTTACAACCATTTAGTAAACAACTAAAATATTTTACTCAATCAATTTTCTCTTCTGAGCTTATATGTTGTTACAAACCTTAGCCTCTGTGAATAGATGAAAAGTCATGCTCCAACAAGCAGATGTATTTTTGTTTTTTATATAATGGAACAACAAAAAAGTAACCTTTTGCAGTGAAAGAAATACTTGACATTTTAGTCCATTTATTAAGTGTCCATGAATCGTGTCAACTATAAAGTTAATGATTACAAATCAATTTATTTAAATATATAAATTCAATACAAATATTCCAAATACCTACAAACAAACATTGGTGTCAAAGGAAGAAAAAATTAGAATTTTTCTTACAGGGAAAAACTTGTTATGTGTTTTTCAAAGCAAAAAAACATACTTGTGATATTTCATAAGAAATTAGAAATTATGGTTCCTTAATTATATAACGACACACTTCATAACTTAAAAATTAGGTTGAGAATACAATTTTATCTTAAGTCTTAAACATATAACTAAATCTTATTTGAATAAGAATGTCAATTTAAGGTTAATGTCGATTTATTTGTGATGTGATTTAACTAATTTAATATAAATTAAAATTAATAAAGATTTAGAAATTTAATATATTTTCAAAGTTTCAAGCTTTTTTATAAATGAAGAAAAACATAAGTAAAGTAAAGTGTATATATATGTCAAATCATGAACATAAGTAAAGTAAAGTGTATATATATGTGTCAAATCATGAATGATTTGTGTATCTAAGTTATGTCATTGTTGAAGTTTATTTTGAAGTGTGGATGAAGATTGATTAAATTTGGAAGGGGATGTGCTCAAAATATTATAAGTTATAATTATATTAGCTGGTTCGAAATATTGACCAAATCCTAACGATGTGATTAATTTGAAAAACTGATATCAACATTATGAATCACAAAAATCTAATCTAAAATTATAACCAATCAATTTAAAAAAAAATATCCAAATCAGCCATAAATAGATATTAATGATAAACCATTTTTGAATAAGTGTATAGTCCATTTGGAAAATGCAAACAAACACAAGAGCATGATAAGGGATATGGGATCGTAAATTCACAATTAAGCTTTCTATCTAGCAAAGATATATTAAAAGAGAAAGTCCAATAAAAACAAAAGAGCAATATAAATAGACATTGAAATTATTTAATGACGTGGCTCACTATTAGTCACAAAAGGTGAGCATAATCCTTATCATTTATGCTTATATATGTGTAATATTTTGAGCTTACTCATAAGGTGTTTGGTATTATGTTTATATCTATGTATAATATTAAGAGCCTACTCATAAGGTGTTTGATATTATGTGTAATGTTTGTTTTTTATTAGATTTGTTATAATACATAATTTTTAGTACATGATACTGTGGTGTGATTTAGACTCTCAAACTTTTTTTTGACTTGATGTGATTAATCGCCGCTATACAAACTTTGAATATGTGTGATTTATGAATATGTTAGGAAATTATTTATTAGGACAAGCTCATGGGATATTATGACTTTTTCTAATCTTAATATAATGATAAATAATTAATTAATTTTTATGAGATGGGTTGGTTGATGAAATTGATGTATAATTGTATGATGTATGATATTGAATTATTATATATTGTGGTATTACTAAAGATCTCTTGGTGTCAAAATAAGATCTATATAGATATAGATGCAAAAAGTGAATCAAGATATGTGTTTCTGAGATTGTGTTAGGAGATCAGAATATATCAATGCAAACATTATGATAAGCAAATATGATTGTGAAATAATTCAAGGTTAATTACACACTATTATGTAATTTTATGTTCCTAAATGTATGTGGGAATAGAAGTTAGCCTTTCTAGCTAAGCCAATACATGTTTGGTATTGGCCTCTTCTTCCTCTATGTATAAATCTTTGAAATGGTTGTGAGTCACCTTCTTGATGACCATAAATTTAGTAAACCTTTCTGCACTCTCCAAGGTTTTTTCTTTAACATTATTTTTGTAAAGTCTTTCCTTTACTTGTTTGTGGAAAAAAAATGTGTTCTTATCCCTTGCTTTTAGCCATAAACTTCTTAATTTTAGTCTCCAATGCTCATTTTCTTTTCTATTTACCTAATGCAATCCTTTACATTTTATTCTACAATGCTCCTCTTATTTCCCTTTTCCCCAACAAAAATGCATAATATCTGTGACCAAGACCTTGAATTATTGTTTCTCAATTTGTTTAGATCCATAAATCCATTGCTATGAGAGAGGGCCATAGTATTTTGAACTAGTTGATGATACCTTGATTAGCCAAAGCTAGTGTTTTCAAACACAGTTGAGGCAAAATCTTAACCATTGGAATAAAATTTTCTTTCTTCACAAAATTTAAACAACACATAATTGGGCTACTACTTGTGAAGGAAATAGATTAGGGCTTGAAACATTGTAGCCTGAGAGTATGGGGAATTTCTCCCTACTACATCCATTTTCGGGAGGGACAAACCAAGAAAGAGTCAGTTGAAACAAGCTAAAGTGAACTAGGGTTTCAAATTCGAGCATAACAATTATGCACTGAACAATCTTATTACATGTGTAGGATTAATGGTTTTTCTCCAAAAACACATTTTAGAATAAAATTTCAATACTATGTAACTCAAATATCTTTGATACATTTTATTTTATGCCATCTAGAAAAAATATTAACTTTCTTTTTTCAAATAAATTTTATTTATTTTTCGATTTAATTTAGAAAAAAATAACTCCTAATAAAAAGTTATCATAGGTAAATATCTAAATTTGGTAACAACATCTAATTATAGAGAAAATGATTCTTCCATTCAATATATAAACTAACATCAATCTATATATACCAAAAAATAAATCAATAACTAAATTTCATTTTAATTTATTTTTAACCACACCGCTTAATTTTTAGCTAAACCTATAACACCATTTTTTTAAACTCACATTCCAAACCCTCAAAATCTCTCGTCAAATTTTTATTTACTAGAATTCCCCAGAAAAGCCCAAATAAAATACACTAAAATATGGACTCTTGAGAGAAACCCACACAAAGTACGTTGAAAATGAAAGGTGAAGTAATTATATAGACCCCGTCCTCTCTAGCTCGAACAATACCCCCAACCAATCACAATAATAGTAACCGATTTCCTCCACATCGGACCGGACCAATGCCACAATGAGGGGCCTAGTTGGCATACAACAGGTGGTGGTTGCATGTGTCCACGTGTTGAGTGTGAATACTCACCAGTTCAACAGGTT
The DNA here is from genome assembly GCA_000404065.3 of Pinus taeda. NCBI lineage: Eukaryota > Viridiplantae > Streptophyta > Pinopsida > Pinales > Pinaceae > Pinus > Pinus taeda. The sequence goes on from APFE031608857.1 coordinate 48,560, forward strand.
TAGGGTGTGTTTCGTATAGGTTAGGGCATAGTCTTTGAGGGTTGTTTTTTACATTGTGCATTTTTGTTCGGGTCTGTTTGTTGTTCATTTCCACTAGAGGGTACTTCCGCACCGCTTCTCCAATAGCAATCACTGCCATAATTTTCCTCAACGATTTGGGTAGTGGTCTATGCAGCAGTTTTGATGGTTGTGTTGGAGGTTGTTCGGTTGCTATCATTCGTTTTGTCTTGTTTATTAGACTGGTTTTTCTTCCACGTTTGGTGATATGGGCTCTTTATTCATCTGCGTTCCTCCCTGTGGCAGATTTAGCTCGGCTCGATATTGGATATGGTCGTTTCATGCTTCGAAGGGTTTTTCTAGGTTTTTAAGTAAATTTATGAGCTTTTGGGTTGAATTTCACATGTTTTCTGCAGGTTTGGGGATATATAACAATGTTTGATGCTGTCTTGCAGATCGTTGCAGTCTGAGCTACATTTTTTGGAGCATCTAAGGTTCTTGTGGCTTGCTGGCATGGAGAAATTCGATGAAACGACGGCTGGAAGGTAGGAAACTGTCCTACCAGCCTAAATACCTGTGTTTTTTAACACATTTAGCCGAATTGGACTATAATGCCTTTGTTCTACATGTGTATGTGTTTTTAAACACCTTCACCTATGTGGGTTTTGGGTTTTAGCTATTTTTCTGAAATTTAGCTTCAGCTGTGTGGGTTTTGGGTTGTGGGCCTTCACCTCTGTGGGTTTTGGCTAATTTTATGAAATTTAGCTCTAGCTTGTGGGTTTTAGGTTTTCAATGAGTTTTGTGGGTTTTTGGTTTTGGGTTGTGAGTTTTGGCTACAAAATTATCATTGTCATTGTTTGTTGAGTAGATGTTGGTGTATTAACTGCTTTGACTAGCTAAATAAAGGCATAGGTTAGTGCTCCTACCTCCTTTTTTTCCATTGTCCATCACCTTTAGGTTTCATGGTTTCATAGTATGTGATTCCAACTATAAACATATTATCTCTAAAACCTTGTTCATCAGTTTGGTATTTAGGGTTAGTATCTAGCATTGTCGCATCTGCCACTACTTCAATGGTATTATGAACATGACTTGCCTTCACATTTCTCATTTTCAAAGTGAAAAAATGTTCCTCACTGGCCTCATGGAAGTTTCCTGATCCAGATTTAAACAAGAACGCAACAAATTACAGAGATAACCATAAACATAGAGATGCAGCGGAAATAATACTTCATTTCATTAATGTAAAATACTGAAATATGCTTACAAACAGGAATGGAAATAAACTAGCTAGGGCGATGGTAGCTTATCTCTGAGAAGAGATGTGGCAGCTACATGCCTCTGAACTCCCTTACAATGAGGCTCAAGGGCCTTTTTATTATTGAACAATAAGAACAAACCCTAAACAACCAAAACCCTAACCCAAGGAGATGTAACATGAAGAGTTTATGGGCCCCGTTGGGGTGAGCTGGACAACCAAGTTCCCGGGGTCGCGACTTGATCATATTATCTTCGTTTGACGTGCATGATAGCCTGTTGGAAAGATATCTCCAAGGACTACGACAAAAAAGATGATTTTGGACATTATATTGTTGGTGGTAGATTTCCAAAAAAACGTCGTTTAGGGCCTCAAAATGGCTTCGGAAATTTAGGACCCGAAAAACTACTAAAAATAGTAAACTATGCTACAATTAAGGAAATTGAAAAACTGAAAGAAGCAATGGTGGGGGTCCAAGTGGAATTGGCGGGCGGCTACCAATATCCACTTGGATCATTCCTCCCCCCTAGGAAGCAAAGGTCCCCATTGCGTTGAGCTCCTCCATGAGATGAGGGAAATTTTGCTGAACTTGGTCCCTCATGAGCCACTTGCCCTGGTGAAGGAGTTGGCCTGCTTTGACAACTTGATACAGTTGGATATTCTGATAGTGAGTGTGCTTGATCTGTGTGTCCATGATCCAATCAGTTGCAGCTTGTTCCATGTAATCTAGATTTAAGTCAGTGGATGTGAGTTATTTTGCAATGTCGGATGTGTCTAGTGATGGTGGAAAGTATGGCCGAAGGCAGTCCACATTGAACATTGGGTGCAGGCCAAGGAATGGCAGAATGTTGAGCTCAAATGCATTGTCTCTGATAGCCTTGGTAATGGTGTAAGGACCATATCGGAGTGGTCTCAGTTTCCAATAGGCTCCGATAAGGCGTTCCTTTTGCAAATGCAACCAGACTTTGTCTGGATCCACATGCACCCCCTGTTCATCAATAATGTATCCCAGATACTGAACCCGGGTCATGCCAAAAGTGCATTTCTCCAAATTGGCACATAACTCGTGTTGCCGTAGTGTTTGGAGAACCTGTTGAATGTGGTGGAGGTGCTCTTCCCAACTCTAGCTGAAGATCAGGATGTCATCCAATTTTACCACTACAAATGAGTTGGTGAATGATTACATGATGTCATCCATTAGCCTCATGAAGGTTTCAGGAGCATTCGTCAATCTGAAAGGCATAACCAACCATTCGAAAATGCCCTCCTTGGCTTTGAAGGCAGTCTTCCACACATCGAAGGGTTTGATTAGTACCTGGTGATATCCTGACTTCAAATCGATATTTCTGAAATATTTTGCCCCCTTCAGTTGATCCAGGAGGTCATTAATCCATGGGATCAGGTAGCTATTACAGACAGTGATCTTGTTCAGCACCCGATAGTCAATACAAAGTCTCCAAGTCCCATCCTTCTTCTGTACCAACATGATAGGGCTCCCATAGGGCGATGAATTCGGATGGATGTGACCTTTTTGCAGTAGCTCTTGAATCTACCTCTTGGTATCATTGTTCTCGAGAACGAAGCGCGGACAGATTGGTCCATTGCGCAACGGCGCACCTGGGGTCAGATCGATGGAGTGCTTGATTTGACAATGTAGAGGAACCCCTATGAGTGAGATGAAGATGTCCTCATACTCCTCCACGACCTTGTCCATCTGTAGTTGTCATGTGGAGGGGCCCTATCTAGAGGTTGTGGCCATCGTCCTCTTCTCTTCTTGAGGGAGTATCATCAGGAAAACTAATTTCCTGGTTTTGGAAATGAGCTTACTGCATTTTTTTGCAGTAACCAAAGAGATGGCAATAGGCAGTGCTACCTCTGGTATCATGTACAACTTATTTCCCAAAGTAACAATAACAGCACGGGACCTTGATTCATACACAGCATGTCACTTCCACAAGTATGGTTGTCCTATTAATACATCACAAACTTCAAGGGGAGCAATGTCACACAATACCTCATCTGTGAAGGGCTTGATGTTGTATGGAAGACAACACTGCTGGCTTACACGAAGATCCCATCCTTGGTAAAGCCACCCGATGATGTACAGTTGTGGATGTGCTGTGATCGGTAAGCCCAGCTGCTTCACGACCTCTGCCGAAATGAGAATTTTTTGGCTCCCGCTGTCGACAATGAACTGTAGCGGGGAGCCCTTTACCCACATCTGGGAGTGGAAGAGACGCTCCTCCTTGTCTGGATATTCGGGTTCCTCCTTCTAGATCTTCGTGGTGGCAACAGTGGTGTTGGGCTCTGCATCGATAATCTGCTTCCCTTTGTCATTCCCCTTGTTAGGTTCTAATTTAGAGTCAGAACATGCATCTGATTCTGAAACCTTTGGCTCAGTCACCAGTGACTACTTGGCGCGACACTCACTTGTGTTGTGAGTGGAGCTCTTATGGAACTCACACCACTTTCTTGTGTCCTTTTTTAGCTTCGCAGCACTGTTCTTTGCTTGTAGCTTTGGTGGGTTGTCTTGGGCCACCTCGCCTTGACGTTTTCCTTTTTTTCTGCAGTTTGGGGGCACCTTTCCCTTGCTTTGGATTTGCAGATCCAAAGTCTCGCTTCTTCTGTTTAAAATTTTGCTTGACCTTGACGACATATCGGTATGTCATGCCGAGCGAGGAGATGTTCAGGAATTCTATTTATTCCTAGATGTACTTGTGCAGGAAGTCACGATATTTGAGTATCAAATGCTGCTCCATATCCTTGACACCCAACTTTTTGTGAAGGGTATGGAAAATATTGGTAAACTTCGGCACGTCTTGGTCCCTTCCCTACTGCAGCATGGTCCACTTTATGTACTGATCCTCATAACTTCTGACAGGGTAGTATTGCTCCTTGATGGCATCCCAGAATGAATTCCAAGTGGGTACGACTGAAAATAGTGAGCCTATATTTTCATCCTTCTACTCGCAATGGGTTTCCCACCAATCCTTGACATGGGGGGATGCTTTGAGAAGAGCGAAAATAATCTTTTCCCGACTGGAAAAATCATGGATAGAAAAATAACCCTCTAGCAGATTTAACCATTTATCGACGAGATATGCATCTATCTAATCCTCGAATATGGGGATTTCAAAATTAACTTGTACCTTAAATGGTGTGGTGTTTCCAGAGTAGCTGTTGGAAGCTAATGCATCGCCCCTAGGTAGCCGCTGAAGGATCTGAGCAAAGTTGTCCATCATCACGTTCCTTTGTCACTCGAGGGCTTCTTTGAGCAAGATTTTGAGCGGATCTCCTGCCCCCTCATCTTTCTTTTCATCCTCCATGGGAGGTCGTCAGGATTTGTGAGGCTGGTCTTGCAAAGGTTCGACCAGTTCAAGCCCTAACTCCTTATATCCCAACCTCGTTGGGGACATGCAAAGAAAAACAGAGAAAAAAAAGCAGATCGCTCTGATACCACTGATCCAAATTTAAATAGGAACACAACAAATTACAGTTATAACCATAAACATAGAGATGCAGTGGAAATAATACTTCATTTCATTAACATAAAATACTGAAATATTCTTACAAACAGGAATGGAAATAAACCAACTAGGGCGATGGTAGCTTATCTCTAAGAAGAGATGTGGTGGCTACATGCCTCTGAACTGTCTTACAATGAGGCTCAAGGGTCTTTTATTATTGAATAATAAGAGCAAACCCTAAACAACCAAAACCCTAACCCAAGGAGATGTAACACCAAGAGTTTATGGGCCCCGTTGGGTGAGTCAAACAACCAACTTCTCAAGGTTGCGACTTGGTCATATTATCTCTGTTTGACGCACATGATAGCCCATTGGAACGATCTCTCCAAGGACTACGATGAAAAAGGCGATTTTAAACAAAAAAATCACTAGCGGTAGATTTCCAAAAAAACGTCGTTTAGGGCCTCAAAACGGCTCCAGAAGTTTAGGACCCAAAAAACTGCTAAAAATAGTAAACTGTGCTACAATTGGAAACTGAAAAACTAAAAGAAGCAATGGTGGGGGTCTAAGTGGAATTGGTAGGTGGCCACCAATATCCACCTCGATCATTCCCACCACTTGTTGGGACTTCATTCAGTTTTCATCCATTTTTTCTTTTCTTTTTTGAGATATAGTTTGATTGGTAATCATGGGAAAATCCTTCCTTTGAAAATGAAAATGGTCCATAATGCTGAGGGTCCCCATGGTGGAAAGATATACAATGAAGCTTCTACCTATTATTCAACAATGAATATGTTTGTAATGATCCTAATTATAATGTGATAATTTTTTATCTTTATATGTGCAATATATATCCTCTCTTGAAATAGGAACTCTCAATATATAACCTCTCTTGAAATAGGAACTATCAATATATAACCTCTCTTGAAATAGGAATTACATATCTCTTCCATTGTATAGAGATTACAGATATATATTAAGTGAATATGTTTGTAATGATCCTAATTACAATGTGATAATTTTTTATCTTTCTATGTGAAATATATATCCTCTCTTGAAATAGGAACAAATATCTTCCATTGTATAGATATTATAGATATATATTAAGTGAATATGTTTGTAATGATCCTAATTACAGTGTGATCATTTTCTATCTTTCTATGTGCAATATATGTCCTCTCTTGAAATAGGAACTATCAATATATAACTTCTCTTGAAATAGGAACAAATCTCTTCCAATGTATAGATATTTCAAATAGATATTAAGCTTTTCACTAGAGCTGGCATTTCCAATTCACCCCATTTTCTTTCTCGAGCTTCGAATATAGCTTCTTGATGTATTTCATATCAACAAGTACTTCTTGATGTGCTTCGAAACATGTAAGGAAGTCATACCACACCTTTCTGAAAAAGGAATATCTTACCCAAACTGGGTTCTTGGAGAATCTAAGATTTCTATTTTTAAGTTCATGTAATTTAGTCTTCTGACTTCATTACCTGATAAGTTCTTATACATTTATCAGCTTTATATTTAAATAGATGAGTCCATTTATAAAGATTGCATCTACCTAGTCCAAACTTCATTTAGTTCTATTTCCTTTGCAATGTTGTTTCAAACTGGATTCGATTGATCATTGCTTTCTATTATTTTCTCTTGAATTTCCCTTAGTGAGAACAAAGGGATTCTTTTGTTTACTCCCTCTATGAGCAGATAGAGGGTTGGTTTCCATTGCACTTCTCAACCACCTGCTCCTGGGCAGATCCTTCCTTTGAAAATTAAAATGGTCCATAATGCTGAGGGTTCCCTATGGTGGAAAGAGATATAGTGAAGCTTCTACCCATTATTCAACAATGAATATGTTTGTAATGATCCTGACAATTTTTTATCTTTATATGTGCAATATATAACCTCTCTTGAAATAGGAACAAATCTCTTCCAGTGGATAGATATTACAAATCTCTTCCAGTGGATAGATATTACAAATCTCTTCCAGTGGACAGATATTATAAATCTCTTTGTCTCTTGTTGAATCCCCTTGTTGTAGCTTATATTGGGTTTAAGCTTATTATTCATTTTTATCACAATGTGTGGCCTAAAATTGTTAAGGGGGTTCAACCTCAATGAAGCCCTTTATATTCTCTTCCCTGCAAAATCTAAAAGGAAAAGTATTTTGCTTGTGGTAATTACATATGGAAAATATATGAAAACACATTTGAATATATATATATATCACAAAGCATAAATATATCGGATTTACAAAGGAAACAAGTGTTAAAGTTAAAGGCCTGGACCTGAAATATATATATTATGCTTTATAAATTTCGTCGGGTCCACTGCACCGCAGAACTATGAACGTTGGGTATCGTCGATTGCGATATGCAATGGGCAAACCTGAAATAGATATACATTATGTTTAATAGTCCCGGTGGGTCTTCTTATCACAGAGTTTATGTACATTGGTTTCGCTGATTGTGATGAGCGATGGCGGACCGGAACCAAAATATTATATGTTGCATTTTATAAGCCCGTCGGTCCGTGATCATTGCATAGCGTTTATGACTTATGCCAATTGCGATTTGCAATCACGAGCTAGACCCGAAAGTATATATATTATGTTTTATAGTTGCGGCGGGTCTGTCATATCGCATAACATATTATATATATTATATAGTATATATATATATATATAATATATATATAATATTATATCTATATATATCTATATACTATCTATACTATTATTATATATATATATATATATATATATATATATATATAATTATATATATATATATTATAGATATAGTATTATCTATATATATATATCTATATATATGGAAAGTGCCAATTGCGATGAGCAATGGGGATTCCAGACTCGATAAGTTTATATGCTATATTTTATAACTCAGCGCGTTTGACTTATCGTGGGTTGTAAAGGTTTTTATTGATATATCAAAGGCCCTTCATATATATATGTTTACGTAGTTTTATATGTATTTGTATTATAAAGGATTATAATAGAAAGGCCAGACTCAATATATATTATAATTAAAAGCCCCCGCGGGTCTGCAAGGCGTATTTAAAGGCAAATTTCAAGTTATAAGGCAGGTTTTCGGGCAGAACAAAAAACAATAAATGGTTTTATTGGAGCTCACTCGATCCCACTCAGCATTCAACACGTAGCAATTGGGTGGAGAGAGGAAACCGCCCATTTCGGGCGGGTATTCTCCGGGCTTATGTCCCACTCAAAACCTTTCTAGATTGTTTGATCTGAAAAGCACAGATCTACGGTGGGGATTTATCGCGAGAAAGGTATGCCTCGATAGTTGTGCAGAGCCTGTTTTAAAGAGGAAAACACATGTTTTATGGCATATTTTCATTATAAAATGTATATTATGGAAAAGCACAAATATGATGGATTTATGCATAAGTCCAACACTACCATAGTCATGCAGCTTAAGGGTGCGTAAAGTTAAATTTGCAGTGATATATTGGGCCGATTTCGATTTGCGATGGAATTCAACGAAGCACTAAATGGATGGATTTGACAGGTTTATAAAGAAAGATTAACTCTTTTTAAGTCTCATATTAATCAAAAGTTTGCGTTAATTTCGCTGTGTAAAGTGGAAAATCAAGGTTAGAGCCGAAGCTAAAGAGGAAGACAATCTGGTATGTTTCTTTGCATTTTGGCTAATCAGAATGCCCATGTAAGCCCAGGATTACACAAACTAAACATATTTCATTACAGCTAAAGTGAATTAAGTGTCATTAGGGTATTTACAGAAGCATATTAACAAAGCAAGCCAGCAGTTATTGAAAAAAAAAAACAATAAAAAAACACACACAAAATAATACAAAAGAATTTTTATTTAAATATTAATAAAAATAAAAACAATGAAAAAAACAAAAATAAAAATAAAAAGAAAGCAAATTTTAATATTGAAAAAAAAATTAAAACAATAAAAAAAAGAAAAAAGAAAAAGAAAAAATTCAAATATTGAAAAAAAACAATAAAAAACAAAAAATAATGCCAAGAAAAGAAAAAATATTATAAAAAAATTAAAAACGGTAAAAAAAAACACAAAAAATAATACAAAACACCAAAAATTCAAATATAGAAAAAAAATAAAATAAAAAAACATATATTTTGTTGAAAAATAATAACAAGAAATAAACCAACTTAAATGTTTAACAATTTTATTTGATAGGAAAAACTTCCAGAGGAGCGCTCGTGAATCATGGCAGTCTAGGGTTTTTGACAAACCCTACCACGATAGACGCACAGGTGCGGCGGGCCTCCAGTGCAGTGAAGTAGTCTATCGAGCACTGGTTCAAATGCACTGACAAAGTCTACATCATGAATATTCAGATGGGGGAGGCCACG
>APFE031608859.1:0-36329 GCA_000404065.3 Pinus taeda
TCCAAACATATTTTTAATCCTTTCCATAATGCTAATGCTTCCACCTAGTTGTTAGAGGTGACCTTGAGTCCCCATGCATAATTGAGTTATGTTTTTTCTTAGAGGTTGATTATTACCCCCCACTCTAGCCTCCCTGGGGTTACCTTTTGACACGCCATCAAAATACAATTGGATTCTCCTTACTTTCCTTTGCCATTCGATGAAATTGTCTCCATTCATCCTAATGTAGAATTTTGGGATTTCAGTGGATCTTAAACATATGGGTTTTGGGGAAGGAGGGACAAGCCTGAGCTAGCATTTTTAGAGCTACTAAAATCTTTCATATCCAGAACATCATATCCCAAAGAAGAGATGACTTCAAAAAGAAATGACACACCTTTAATTACAACTATTTCCGAGCTTTAACGAAGGTTTTGGAAGATAGCTTGATTACAACACAGCCATATCGACCAACACATATGTTTAGGAAATGTCATCCAGCAACAATGAAGCAAGGGATTAAAAGAGAGAGATGGTTTATTTCCCAAATGGACAAAGATGTTGCTTCATACATTTGCAAAGTGGGAAATATGAGCAAAAGGAGTAAGGCCATGGTTCCAAACTTCCAGTGACAAAGGGAAGAAAAAAAACAAATGCTTGACTGATTCCTCTGCTTGGCTACACAAAACGCACTAGAATGGACCACTAATTTTCCTCTGTTTTAAGTTCTTGGCTGTCAGGATTTTCTTGTGGACTAGTTGCCACTAGAAAATGTTAAATTTAGGGATACCATCACCATTCCAAATTTTCCCCCAAAGAGGGGAGGAGAGAGGGAAAGGTGCAGGATTGGATAAGAGAGTGTAGCCATCCTTGACACAATAATTTTTTGAATCTCCCCCCTCCCCAACCTAACATGCCTATCCAACTTGCTCAATATTATTGGAGCAAACCAATAAAGGCTTCCAATTAGCATATCCCACTAAACTTGGAGATGATCAGGGATTTCCGGAGAGAGCCACCCACTCCACATGTCGAAGTCATCCCAACAAGAGATGTCTACAAGATGAGAGAACCCATGTTCCATTAGCCATCTAGATAGAACTAGGTCTATACCATTCACACTTTCGGATCCAACTTGAATGTGTTTCCCATTTTCAGGGAACCATCCTAGGTGATTTAGAATGAAAGAGTATGAGGCTTTGCATAATCTCCATATTTTATGTCCTTTCATTTCCCAGGATTCAACTTTTGGTCTAGTGAGATGGTTTTTTTGAAAGTATTTTCTAATGAAGGTTTTTTTCTACCACTCATCAGAATCCAAGAGGAGCCTCTAGTTAAATTTTTCCCCAACGCCAGATTCATTAGTTCAGAATATTTTATTTCCAGGCCTCTAAATTTCATAGGTTGTTTAGCCAAATTCCAATTCACCAGATGAAATTTTTTCTCATTACCCTTTCCTCCCTGCCATGGAAATTTCTTGATAAACTTACTTATTTGTTGATTGATGTATCCTAGAGCTAAGAGGTCAACCCCAATATAAATTGGAAGAGAAGAAAGCACTGATTTAATGAGGGTGACCCTTCATGCCAGGTTGAGCCATCTAACACCCCAGGAATGCACTCTATTTCTATTATTTTGAAAAAAATCCCCCCATTATTTCACTGATGATTATTTTAGGAATATTGGAATTCCAAGGTATTTAAAAGAAGAAGAATGAATCCACTGAAATTCTCAACAATCAATCAATTGCATTCAGAAAATTCCTTTGGCAATTCCATCCAATTAACTAACATTATAAATTTTTGGTCATACCCCCAGAATGAAGAAGGAACCCATCTAGGATTTTTTTGAATCTTGAAGCAATCACTAAGGAAGATCCATCAATTAGGATGGTATTATCAACAAATTGGAAGTGGTTGATTTCTCTAACATTTCGTGCGACACTGAGCCCTAGAAGAGATCCATTATGATTCCCAACCTCAAGGTTGAAACTAAGATATTTTTCCATGATAATGTAAATAAGGGGAGAAAGATGGAATCCTTGACGCAATCCTCTTAAGGCTGCAAACAATGCCCCATGGTGCCCATTTATGAGAGGAGCGATCCAGGGAGATCCAATGAAAGCTTTGATCCAAGATGTAAAGTCAAAATTAAATTCTAATTTCTCCATGACAAGAAAGAGAAAAGAGTGATTTACTCGATCGAATGCATATTTTGTGTCCAATTTGATGACCATTCCAGCTTCTCCCTCTTCATGACTTGAATGCATTAATCCCTTAACCAAAATGATATTGTCCAGAATATTTCAATGTTCTATAAACCCACCCTAGTTCTTAGAGAGGGAAGTAAGGATTTGATTCTATTGGCAATGATTTTCATCATAATTTTATAGGAGTTTTAGAGAGAGATGGGCCAAAATTTGGAAAAGGTGGTTGTAATGGCTTCTTTTGGAATTATAGAAAGGATGGAAGAATTGGTGCTACTCCCCAACTTATTTTTGAGCCTGGTGTAGTTCAACATTCTAATAATATCTTTTTTAATGACATTCAAGAATAAACGATAAAATATTATAGAGAAACCATCTGGTCCTAGATCCTTCTCAGGTTCCCATTGCCAAATAGCATTAAGAACTTAATATTGAAGAATTACATTAGAAATAGACAAATTAGAGATGGAGAGACAAGTTGGGGAAGGTCCTGGAGGAAATAAGAAGCCCCAACAGAATAAGGGCGCTCCTGATTGAGTAAAGAGTTCAAATGGTTGAATGTTGCATGTTTAATTTCATATGTAGTGCTAACTTTCAACCCACTCGACGCCTTTAGCTCCTTGATATGGTTCCTATTCTCTCGAGCCATTACTTTTTTTGGAAGAAAGAAATAGTTGAATCTCCAACTTTCTACCATAGACAACGGGATTTGAGCTTCCTCCGATTTTCCTCCTGCCTACTTAGACTGAATATCTGAGAGGAGAGGTCTTTTTCTTTTTGAATGTGTAACTATTCAATATGACTTTCCTCTATCGTATTGTAGTGCTCTTCTAGCTCTTCAAATTTTTCTATCCTTTTTTTCCTAGAGGCTGATAGCTTTCTTTAAGCCATTTCCTTAGTCCAGTCTTGATGCTTTTCAGTTTGGATTTCCAAACATAGGTGGGAGAGCCTTGGATTTTTCAATTCCAATATTTTTTAATCATTTTCTCAATTTTTTCAACTAAGCACCAATATGCATTAAATTAAAATGGTAGTGGCCCAACATTTTCAACCTTTTCCATGGAAATCATAATGGGACAATGATCAAACTCTCCAAGGGATTCATTATTTAAGGAGAAATCAAGCCCACTAAGGAGCCAATTGTTGTGCAGCAAGAATCTGTCTAATCAAGTAGCGATGAGATGGACACCAACCCTTTTGTTTGACCTAGTGTAATTCCCCAACTTGGGCTTGATATCAATTAGATCCCAATGAGCTAGGACTTCCTCCATTCTATCTCAGAAGTGGTCCTGGATTGAAGAACCATCTCTTTTTTCTTAGGCATTCAGAACCGTGTTAAAGTCCCCTCCCATTACATTGTTAATGTGAAGGTTCCTTTCCTTTAAGATCTCTAAAAAGGTCCAAAAGTATTCCTTGTCACAGTGCAGAACTGGACCATAAATGTTTATGAAGGGAATTATGTTCTGAGTCTCCTTTTATTTTGAAAGAACCATTATCTATGATTTTGTCTTAATTTCCTCTATCTGAGTGAATTTATTTTTCAACCAAAATATTATGATCCCTCTGGAATCTCCCCTTGAAGGTTGAGATGATCGAGAGCTATCATGTGTATCACTCGATGTAAAGGTCATATAAATTTCCATGGTGTAATAATATGTCTCTATCTGTCATAGTCTTTTAATGAGTCATTTTTAGTCATATGACGTAATTTTTACCCCCACTATGCATGGGAAGGATGATGTAATAATTTCTATATTTCATTCGTGTATAAACAATTGGTATAGCCCCACTTGGTTGGGTAGATGAGACAAATTTGGTATATCCCCACTTGGTTGGGAGATTGATGTATGTATGAGTCATTGGTAATAGGAAGGTCATACTCACATAGTTGAGTTATAGAGTCATGTTATTCTTTCAGAAAATATTTTTGCAGACTCTACATGTGCTCACGGGCAGCATGGACGGTATAGTGCATCTCAGCATGTACAAAGGGGGAGTTTGATCAGAGAATTCAGAATATGCCTAGGGGCCATGATCAATGTTCATATTCAGCAGTTCAAATATGGAAGTCTTCATTTTGGTGAGCCATTTTCCCTTGATCTCGAAAGGGGAGAATATCTTGGTCCACCCTTTTCCCTTGATGTCAAAGGGGGAGAGTATCTTGGTGTTGCTTGATATATCTAATAGGTTCTACAGCTTGAAGTAATCAACACCAATATCATTTCCATCAAGTCTAAAGGGGGAGATTGTTGGCATTATGATGAATGTGTTGTACTTGATGGCAACCCACTTGTAGCAGAACAAGAATATGGTAACAATATGAATCTATAGGACAGTTCAGAGGTGACAAGATGATGAAACATAATAATGGTCAAATGTATTGAGGTAGTCTGTGTTGTCCTTGATAATAAGTGTCCTTAATAACAACCTATTTGATGAATGGACTAATGAGAAAGCTATAAATAGGATGAGACAGAATGCATGACAGTTGCATTTATAGATGTGACAAATTGTAGGGCTTCAAAGGAATCAGTTCAGAAGTGATGTACGATAGAAAATCACATTATAACATGACTATTCAGAGGTAATAGAGTAATGGCAAAGAATAATAGGATGATGGAACATAGGACTTCATATCAGAATCAAGAAATTGAAGAAAAGAATGTTTTCACATATGTTAAGTTGTATACGCAAGTTCACTGTACAAAAATCAGCGTACACAGACAAGTTAACAGAAGAAAAAAAAAGGAGCATATATGTATGCATGAACTTTCACAGAAGGAAAAGCGTGCATGGGATGGAAAATCAAGGTTTTGGTCGAAGTTATTGGTCTGAGGTTTTGGTCCAAGGTTTTGGTCTGAGGTATTGGTCCGAGGTTTTAGTTTGAGTTTTTGGTCCAAGGTATTGGTCCGCGGTTTTGGTCCGAGGTATTGACAAAGAATCTAAGTATATAAGAAGGATAATATCAAAATTCTATGTGCACAAGTAATGAAGATCTTATGAAGTGTTATATCAAAAGAAAATATGCATGATATTGGTTTATGATGCTTTGCTTGATCTAGACTACGTATGCACTTGAGTGTTTGATGATGGATGAGATCTAATAATGGATCAGGATCATAACGACTTATCATTATGTGATCTAATAATGGATAGGCTAGATTTGAATGCTAACGAATATTCTATCCTTTATATGTCTTAATATATGTATGCTTGAAGTTTGGAATGGCTATGAAGTTATAAGTAAGTAATTTCATATATATACATTGGTTTGAATTGGTGAAGGCACGTATACATGCTAGTTCAACATTTCCAAGTAGCATATGCAAAAGAAAAGTTTGTTGTTTAGAGATGATAGATTGATATGATCAGTGTTTTTGTTGATACTATCTATTTAGAACTTTGTAAATTGACAGTAGATCTTCATAATGTCATTGATTGGTACAGTTTGTGGTTCATAGGTTTTATGATTCAATATCTTTAAAGGTGTACATAGGTTGGGCTAAAGGAAGTAGTGTATACATGTAAGTTGGCTTCATTGAAGAAGCATATACATTCTAACACATGAATTTTGATGTTACAGTTGCCTTTGGTTGTTGATGCAGATAGATCTGTGTACTCGCTACAGTGATCTGTCCCAGTTGATTGGTTGAATTTGATTAAGTTTGAATGAATGGTTGATTCAGTTGTGATTGTTTAATTATGTATGTTAGAGGTCTTAGTGAATGATTGATTTAGTTGTGTTAGAGGTTCAATGATTGTTTGATTCAGTATGTCAGAGGTTTCAGTGATTGATTGGTTCAGTTATGATTGATTCATAGATTTGATGATTCAGTTTTAGTTATATTAGAGATTGATGATTGAGTTTTAGTGATTGGTTGATGCAGATGTATTTGATGGATGTATTGCAGTGGTGATTGATTTTGAGCTTCAATGTTATTGATGGGTACAGTGTGAAAATTTGATGAAATCTGGCCTACATATTGTGTTGTTGTGTACCAAGAGTATCCAGTATGAAAATTTATGAAACTTGGTCCCTGGAGGATACTTAGGGTTGGAGCCTTCAGTAAGGAAGTCAAAGCTTCTTGCCGGTTGTGGCTAGTGATTTGATTAGGGGGTTAGAGCTCCCTTTCAGAAGCAGCTAAAGAACGAGGGAAGGTTGGAGCCTTCTGTATGTTGGTGCCTATGTACTAGTAAACATATCCGCTAGTACAAGAGCTAGGGGGTTGTAGCTCCCTTCCAGTAGAAACTGGAGAACGAGAGAAGGTTGTAGCCTTCCGCAGGTGGGTTCCTATGTATTGGTATGAGTCTGCACTAGTACAAGATTCTAAATTGATTATTATTTATATTAAAAGAAGACAGAGACAACAACAGCAGGTGGTTTTTCTCCTGCATTGGGTTTCCACCTTAAATCTCGGTGTTCATGTGTGTTTCTTATATGTAATGGTTTATTATGTTATTACTGCACATGGTCACTTTTTAATGTTTAATAAAGTATTTATGCAGTGATTAAATATCAACATATGATGAATTAATTAAATCATAGGTTCACTGGATATACATTGATTGCCTTAAGAATAGTTGCATGTACATGCATGTTCCCTTCACTGAAGTAGCGTATATAAATCTGATTATGGAAATGAAAAATTTATTGATTTTTAAATATTGATTCACCCCCCCTAGTATTATTCCCAATAACACCCTCATGCCATATTCCAAGTATGAATGTGGGAACTCAATACAAAAAAAACCAGGGTTTCCTGGAGACTAAACCACCTCCACCCTCATGCTCCCACGATCTCACTAAAATCAGTCAGAGAGATCACATAAGAAAACCAAGACATAATAAATAGGGTTTCTAGGAGATTAAACCACCTCAACCCTCATGCTACCATGATCCCACCAAAACCAGTCAAGAGATCACAATTCTCAAACAAGCTTGGATGCCTTGGATTTTCTTCACCAATACCCTAAAAAAAAAATCCTATCTCCACCCACATATCTAGGGCTTCTGGGAGATTAAACATTCTCCAACCCCAACCCTTGGGGATTTTCCTAAAACCACCTCAACTGGTTCCAAGACCTTCTGGAAATTCAAAGCTCAACTAAGAAAAGAATCCCATCACACCGTGGTTATCCAAAAATGGTAAGGCAAGGTTGAATCCACTATCAACCCATTAAAAACCCATTCCAATGGTAACAAGAGAACCAAATACACAAATGCATGTACCATGCATTCACAAACTAGCTAGGAAATCATGCATGCAACATGAAATGTGCAAGTCTTCCTATCGAAGTTGCTTGATTCAACCTTCATTGTGTCCTTTGCTTGCTTTTCCAATGCTAGAGTGCTCCCAAAATGCTATCAGTGTGTCATGGTATGATATAATAGAGAGAGCTCCAAAACTGAACTAACAAAAGGTTTGGAACTAATCCTCATAAGAATTTTTATTATTGAGGCCTCTATTTTCTTCAATTTTCCTCTCATGCAAATTTGTGACCTTTCATCTCCCTTTTCTTATATTTTCCTTTATTTTCAAGAATAAATTCCAATTAATGTCTCTTTACATTTGTCAATGTCTTATTTCCTTAGCCATAATAAACTAAAAGTGACACCCACTAGGATGTTTTTCCCAAAATTCATCTTGGAATATGTGTCCCGTGACCTTGGTATTATTTTGTCTTTGTTGAATTTTATGACATAAACTATAACCTGGTGTTGTTAAAAACCCCTCCCCCTTAGGGGAAGAATTTCCATGTTCTATGACACCTATGACCAGCAAGACCATAGAAAACCAAAACATACTGCCCCTGGAGCTTTATAACTTAGCTCAGTACGGTATTTACAATGAACAAACTGCTAAAAAGAAAAACCAACATGACAAACATGACAACATGACAACCATATCACTTATTGGAGCATTATAACACAACTCATTTTGATATTTACAATAACCATACATAGATATATACATATAACAAAACTCATTTTCCTCAACCAGCCAACAATGAATGATTCATAGCTTGCATCTAATCTAGCATCTCCCATGTAGCTTCATTGGGCCCAAAGTTCTTCCAGTCCACTTTAAATTGGTCGATTGCTCAGTTCTGGAGCATGAGTTGTTTCTACTGCAATATGCATTGAGGTTCCAGCAAGAATTATCCTTTTGGATCAACCTGCAATACAGACCAGTCAATCACATGATCATCATCCTTCACATGTATTTTAAGTAATGAAACATGGAAAACATCATGGACTTTCACTATCGAAGGCAATGAAATTTTGTGGGCCACTGGTACAATCCTCTCAAAGATCTCAAAAGGTCCATAATACTAAGGTGCCAACTTAGAACATGATCCAATCCTCAACGAGCTCCTATTGGGCTTAATGCATAAGTACACATGCTCCCCAACCTAAAACTTTGTAAATGGCCTGTGTTGATTTGCATAACTCTTTTGCATGTCCTATGTTGTTTTTAGATTCTTCTTGATAACTTACATTTCATGTTTTTTCTCTGTCAACATGTTTGTTCCAATCAATACCATGTTCACTATATCACTCCAGCTAATGGGAGTATTAAAACTCCACCCATAAAGTGCCTCAAACAGACTCATCTTCAAATATTCCTGATGCCCATTATTGTAAGCAAGCTCTAACAGTGGAAGATACTCCTCCCACCTCCTATGTTGGCGCATGACATACATTCTCGACATGTCCTCCAAAATATTGTTGCCCTCTCTGTCTATCCATCTATCTATGGATGATAAGTTGTACTAAAGGCCAACTTTGTACCTAAACCTATAAATAACTCCCTGAAAAACCTACAAGTGAAGTTGGCATCTCTTTCTGATACAATCTTCTTAGGAATGCCATGCAATCTCACTATCTCCTTGATGAAGACCTGAGCTACCTCACTAGTTTAATTAGTAGACTTCATTGGAATTAAGTGAGCTACCTTGGTCAACCTATCAACCACAACCATAATGGAATCATACTTTCTAGATGTCCTTAGAAAACCTATAATGAAATCCATGGAAATGACCTGCCATTTCTATTTCAAAATCAGAATCAGTTGCAATAGACCACCTAGACATTTGCACTTTTCTTTTACCTATTGACAATCCAAAAATATTGTGATGAACTCAACTACATCTTTCTTCAAATTCGACCAATAATAAAACTTCTTCACACTTGTTAGAGTCTTTTGATATCCCGAGTGACATGAATATGAAATAACACAAAATTCCCTCAATATAAGCTTCTTAAGTTCATTGTTGTCTAGCACATAGATATTGTCCTTAAATATCACCAAACCATCTATCATGAGATGATAATCCACATCTTTTTCACCTATACCATGTTGTTGTAACTTGTACCTAAGTTGTTGGTACTTGTCATCCTACTCTCATTCCTATAAGATATGATCATGTAAAATAGTTGTTATTTCATTAGATAAATTTTGAGGTCTAATATGGGCTTCAAAACAAAAATATACAACCAAATTAAAATTTATAAGAACCAATAGGATTCAAGATGATGATGTCAACCATGGGGATGATTCACCATTTTTGGAGTTAAAAGGTAAAATATAAAAAATAAAAAAAATAAAAAAACTATTTTTTCAACTAATATTTTCAACTTATATCTCTACAATGTTACTCAAATTTCAAGTTGGAGCACTCATTGAATGCATAATTTAATTCTTCATCCAAGCAGTACCCATGTTGCATACTTTCAATGGACCCTACTGCACAGAAAAATGAGAAATACATGAAAATGTGATTGCAATCACATTTTTTCATGTATTTCTCATTTTTTGTGTAGTAGGTTACATCAAAATTATGCAACCAGGTACTCCTTAGATGAGGAATTAAATTTCAAATCCAACGAGTTCTCCTGCTTAAAATTTGAGTAAATCCTAGGGAGATAAGTTGAAAATATGAGTTAAAAAAAATAGTATGTTTCTTTTTTCCCTCTAAAATTTGATAACGTAATCTAATCTTATTTTATTAAATCCACTACTATTTTATAATATTCCTTAAGAGGCTCATTTTAGACCTAAAAGTTTCTCTAATGGATTCACCTACCCTCTTTTGCTAAGAGCATCTGCAACCATGTTCTCCATTCCCTTGATCTACCTGATCTCGAATTCAAACTCAGTAGGTGTGGCCAACCATCTAGCTTTCCTACAATTCATATTAGTTTGGTCAAACAATTCTCTCATCCCACTATGATCACTCATCAAAACAAACCTCCTCCCAAGAAGATATTTCCTCCACATCTTTAATGCATGAATGATCGCTACCAACTCAAGATCATGTGTCACATAATTACTATTGTGCTCATTCAGTTTCCTTGAATCGTAGCATAGAACATGTCCCTCCCACATCAAGACTCTGCCAAGTCCTCTATTGCAATAATTTGTACATGCCACAAACTATCTATCTGGATCTTCAATCTTTAAAACTGGTGCATTTGCAAGTAATTGTTTCACCTACTCAAAACTAGTTGCACATTCCTCTATCCATTCAAACTTCTTACCTTCCCTCTGCAATGATGTAATAGGATAGGCAATCTGACAGAAGCTTCTAATGAACCTCCTGTAGTAACTTGTTAATCCCATGAATGATCTAACCTCATCCACATTCCTAGTATCTTCCCATTCCATGATAAATTTGATATTTTTTGCATTCATTGTTATACCTTCCTTGGAAACAACATGTCCCAAGTAATGTACTTTTGTCTAAAATAAATTGCAATTACTAAGCTTGGAATACAATTGATGCTCTCTCAATAGTATTAACATTTTTTCTAGGTATTATGCATTCTCTTCCTCATTCTTAGAATATATAAATATATCATCAATTAATACTATCACAAACTTGTCCAGATAAGAACACAACACATTATTCATCAAAAACATGAAATTAGATGGAGCATTAGTCAAATCAAAAGGAACCACAACAAACTCATAATGACCATATGTAGTCCAAAAAGCGGTCTTGTAAATTTCCTCTTCTTTGATGCATACCTGATGATACCCTGATCTCAAATCAATATTCAAGAACATTGTTGCTCCCTTCAACTGATCAAAAAAGTCATCAATACTTAGCAATGGATACTTGTTCTTGATCATCACCTTGTTCAACTATCTTTAATCAATACACAATCTGAGAGTACCATCCTTCTTCTTCACAAACAACACTAGTGCACCACAAGGTGACACGCTTATCCTAATGTATCCCTTATGAATCATTTCCTTCAGTTGCAACTTCAATTCCAATAGCTTGGAAGTGCTCATCTTATAAGGTGCATTTGATGTTGGTGTTGCTCCTGGTACCAGCTCAATATAAAATTACACTTCCCTATGAGGAGGCATCTATGAAATATTTTTTGGGAACACATCCTGAAACTGATGCAAAACCAGATACCTCTTCAAGATTTCCACATCCTCAATATCCTTACCTTTATGACTAGAAACATTCACTGCAAACAATACACACCATTTCCGACAATTGCGCTTTCCTGCATAGTTGTAACCATTCTCACTGATGTAGGATTCTTCTTACCCTACAATATTATTATTTCTCCATCATCATCCAAGACTTGACAACCTTCTCATAACAATCCACTTTATTCCTATGAAGGTACAACCAATTCATACCTAGAAGCATACTATATGATCCCAATGGAAGCACATTTAGATGTGTTGATGTAGGAATACCATTCAGCCCAAATGCATAAGCTCTTACCCAATGATGAACTCTTTTCGTAGTACATGTATCCAACTACATGAACCAAGACTTTGCATGCACTTATTTACTCAAGCCACACCTATCCACCAGGCCAGGATTAACATAACTATAATTAGATCCAGGTTCAATAAAAATGGAAACAACTCGATCAAAGAGCTTACCTTCCATCTTGATAATGGATGCCAAATGATCCACCTTCTTTTTATCAAATATTATAGATCTGAGGAATGATTTTTCAAACGTCCCCAACTTTTTGCACCTCCTGAACACTGTAGATATGAGGAATACCATCCTAATGCAACATAAAATCCTTTTTGCGATGATCCTTGCCACATATCCAACACTGCAAAGGTCCACTACCTCTATTATGTTTCTCTCCAGGATGTGACCCATGTCCCTTATCAACTTCATTAAACTTCTTGTATGGAGTAACATTTTCCTTCTCACCTGCAACTTGATACCTTCCCCACTTCGGTGACCACTTTCCTTTAATATTGTCATTCCCTTTCCAACCTTACTTAGACTTAGCGTTATGCTTCGATTTCTCATAAAAATGCTTAAAATTTCCAATGACTTCTTCCAGTGACCGAGGCTCATCCTACCCAATCTGATCCTTAAATGCTAATGGCACTCCATTGATAAATCTTTGAATTGTTATCTTCTCATACTCAAGATATGACATATACTTCAAAAACTCTAGGAACTTATTCATCTGTTCCTCATATGTCATAGGTCCTAACTTCATCTCATATAAATCCTTGGCATTTTTGTCATATTACCTCTACGATGAGTATTTCTTCCTGAAGAGTCCCTTTATTTCATGCTAACTCAATTCCTCTATCTTGATATCTCTGACATGCTTCACATCTTCCCACCAGATGTATTTTTTCCCTTTAAGACTGAAAATAATTATCCCAGCCTTCATGTTCTCATATATTCATGTATCTTAAAGAACTCCATTACAAGAAACCATGCCTCTGCATCTTCCATTTTCTTCAATTCTCCATCAAATATAGGTGGATTGGCTTTCTTGAACTAATCTAGAAAGTATCCCCTCTCACTCCTCCTATAAGGATGATAGCAATGATGACCATGATACTTGTTTGAACCAAAATTATTGTAGAACCCATATTCACCATCCCTCCTATCATGTGTATCCAAGAACCTACCATCTCTGATTGTTTCATCCTTGTTCGACCTATTCCCTCCATGAGACCTGCTACCATATGCCCCATTTATCTTGTCCTCTTGTTCATAAATGATTTGTGGTTGTCCCTGTCTTTGAAATTCTGACAAAATATGAAGGATAATTTCATTGACCTCTGCTTGTTTTTATTATGCCCTAGAAAGTCTTTCATATGAATGAATGATCTTGTCATTATCTTCATTGCAACTTTTGGTTTATGCCTTTAAAATCCTCAAGGTATCTTCTATGTATGAAGAGTACTCATCTCTTGGTTGCTCATTTTATCTATAGGGAGAGTCTTGTTAAATGTAATCCACCATTTTCCTAGTCATCTTTGATGCTCTTATTTCTACAAACATACCATATCAGTTAACCAAATATAAACATAATCATCATACCTCAGTGGAATTCGTGGGAGGTTATCTCATCTACAAAATCGATCTAGATTAGCACAATATATGTATATACATAATCATATCAATATGTCGACATCATGTATGATAACACTAACTGCATACAATGACCTCATGCATGACCACCATAACCATGAAAATTCATACATAATAACCACATACACATTGACATGCATGCATGACAAATACATTCCACCCATCCAGTGCAAGTATTTGAACCATACTCTGATACCAACCTATAACCACCCCTCCTACATTTACCCAATTTCACCGGTCTATTAGGGTAAACATGAGACGAAGAGTTACTATGACGTGACCTGACCTCCAAGATTCAATTATGAAATTGAGGTCGACAACTGGAACTTATTGACAACAAATGGGAATCCTACAGGGCTTACAAGATACTTAGGGGCCAAAGAACCACCTCGGGTGACCCAAGCGTAAGTTATACTATGTTTTTAGTGACCTAACATCCCAAGCGCATGCACAAGCCTACAAGATTATAGTTGTAACCCTCAAATCACAGGCATAATCCTACAAGAGTGTGGTTGTGACCCTCCAAATGCATGCACAAGCCTACCTGAGTGTGGTTGTGACCAAAACTACTGAGATCAATGCATGCGGTCCCAAGATCTGAGCCATAATTGATCTAGGTGGATGTTGGTGGCCACCTACCTATTCCACTTGGACCCCCACCAATTTCTCTTTCATTTTTTTAGTTTCCAAAGTTGTATTCCTCAAATAGTTATTCATGATGAGGTATTGTGTGTGTCAAGCGGAGATTGTATGCCAAATTTATGACCCTGAGAAGTTGATGTACCAATTTACCCAAACGGGGCCATAGTTTGGGGCTTCATCTCCTAGGGTTAGGTTTTTGGATATTTAGTGTTTTCCATTGTTTCTCAATAATAAATAGGCCTTTGAGACTTATTTTAACACATTTCGAAGGCATGTAGTTGCCACATCTCTTCTGAGAGATAATCTACTATCACCCGAGCTAGTCTTAATTCCATTTATGTTTTTAAACATATTTAAGTATTTGACATCAATGAAATGAATTGTTATTTGTATTGCATCTTTTTATTTATGGTTATATATGTAGTTTGTTACGTTCTAGTTTAAATTCAGATCAATAACTCTGAGCTAGCCTCAAGGCCACTTCCTAGAACTTCTTGAAACTTTCTAAAATGATAGAAGACTTGAAGACAATGCCAATCATATAAAACTTGATTAAAGACTTGACCTAACCACGCCTAACCATTGCAATAATTTCATCAAATAGATGATGAACATTTAATATACAGTTCATGACTGCATATTTGAACATAGGAGTTTGAAACTTATCTAGGAATCGTCAAGAAGGTATATCTCATAATAGCTTATATGACACTTGTTAGCCCATGCATTCATTAACCATTAAATACTTATCAAATATTGAACAAGATATAGCTATATTACACTTCAATTCCATGCTTATAACCAGCATATAACCATATTACTAACCGTGACATAAAATCCATCAAATCACCATAATAACATGTACAAATGATCATATATTACAATAGGAAAATAGCTCTTATTAACTTATTCAAAATCCAACCAATTCAAGGACTTCCATGTACCACCCAACCGTAGATTGAGCTAAACCAAATCTTTTCAGTGAATCACCATTATGCCACATTCCAAGCATGAATGTAGGAACTCAATACAAAAACAACTAGAGCTTCCCGGAGACTAAGCCACCTCCACCCTCATGCTCCTGCAACCTCACCAAAACCAGTCAAGAGATAACATAAGCATGCCAAGAAATAAACAACTAGGGCTTCCTGGAGACTAAACCACCTCCACCCTCAAGATATCATGATCCTTCCAAAACTAGTCAAGAGATCAAAATTCCCGAACAAGCTTGGATGCCTCAAAGTTTCTTCACCAATACCTTGAGTAACTTTTCTATCTCTGCCCACCTTTCGAGGGCTTCCTAGAGATTAAACCACCTGCACCCCCAACCCTTGGGAATTTTCCTAAGACCACCTCACCCAATTCCAAAACCTTTCGACAATCCAAAGCTCAACTGAGAAAAGAATCTCAGCACACCATGGTTATTCAGAAATGGAATGGAAAGGTTGAATCCACTATCAAACCAGGGAAAACACATGCCAATTACATCAAGAGAAACAAGTACACAAATGCATGTACCATGCATTCACAAACCTATTAGGAAATCACACATACAACCTATTACATGTAAGTCTTCATGTTGAAGCTACTTGATCCAACCTTCCTTATTTTTCCTTTGCTTCCCTTGTCCTTCCTTTGCTTATTTTTCCAATGCTAGAGTGATCCACGAATGTTATAAGTGTGTAATGGTATGAGAGAATAAAGAGATCTCCAAAACTAAACTCACAAAAGGTTGTGAATTGATCCTCAAATGCCTATTTATTACTGAGGCCTTTATTTTCTTCAATTTCCTCTACTTTCCTTCAATTTTTCTCTCATGCAAATTTGTGACTTTTCATTTTCCTTTTATCCTATTTCCCTTTATTTTCATAAATAAATGTCAATTAATGCCTCTTTTTCTTTACAAATGCCTTTTCCAATTTCCTTAGCCATAATAAACCGAAAGTGACACTCACTAAGATGTTTTGCCCAACATTCATCTTGGAATACGTGTCCCATGACCTTGGTCTTATTTTTTCCTTTATTAACTTTATTACATGAACTTTAACATGGGGTTGTTACATGATGAACCATGTGGAGGATATTTTGTTGATAGAAGAATTACTTACAACTTCCTTCTTTATGGGTATTATTTTCCTTCTCTATTTAAAGGTGCCATGGAATATGTCAAGAGATGTGATAGTTTCCACAGAATGGAAAAACCCATTCCATCAAATAAGATGCCTATAGAACCTTAGGTACTTGTAGAGCCTTTTGAAAAATGGGCTCTAGATTTCATTGGTCCAATCAATCCTCCATCTAAATAGAAAAGGTATACATTTTTTTGTACAAATTATGTTATCAAATGGGTAGAACCTAAATCACTTCCTTTTGCTACTGAAAATGTTTTAGTTACATTTTTTTTTTGAGTATATTTTCACTCATTTTGGTGTCCCAAGGGAAATTGTGACAGATCAAGGTACTTAATTCACATCCAAGTTTGTGCAAAAAATAATGGAGCAATATAAAATCAAACACAAAAAGTTTGTTCCATATCATCCAAAATCCAATGGACAACTGGTATCTACCAATAAGGTACTTGAATCAATCCTGACCAAGATTGTACACTTGCATAGGAGGGATTGGGCAAAAAGGCTTCTATAGGCACTTTGGGCATACCATACCACATGGATAAATACAATTGGAAATACTCCCTCTGAAATTGTCTATGCGAAGAAATTTTTTCTTCCGATTGAGTTCCAAATGGATACCTTCACAATAGCAGCAAAATTTGGCCTTGATCTACCTAAAGCTCAAAAACAAATGTTAGCACAATTGAATGAGTTAGATGAAATTTGACAAGATGTTATACAAAGAACCAACATATTCAGGCAGCAAAGATCTAGATGTCATGACAAAGTCATCAAAGCTAATAAATTCAAGCCAAGTGATTAGGATCTTCCCTTTTACTCTAAATTCAAGGATTTTCAAAGAAAAATTCATACTCATTGGCTTATTCCCTATGAAATAGATGTTGTTTTTGATAATGGAGTAGTTAGAATCAAAACTATTGATGAAGAAAAAACTACCTCCTTTTTAATGTTCATAAATTAAGGTTATATCATAAACCATTTACAAAAGAAGAGTTTGTCAAATATTTGCAAGATAATTTTGATATCAAGTTCGAAAAAGGAGATCTTTCTCCTCATCCTTCTACCCAATTGTAATTTTATTTTCTCAAATTAAAAATTTAAAAATATAAATATATATATATATATATATAGACATGAAAACCAACATTGTTGGCATGTCTTTACAGAAAATCTTAACTGAAAACCAAGGAATCTTGGCGGTTTATATTTTCACATTCCTTGTCTTTTCCCCACTTTCTTGTTACCCCTATTTTCTTCTAATAAATTTCCAGGACTAAAGCAACACTTTTGAGGCCTAGTTTTCTTCAAAGTTTCATCAAAGAACAGTAGCAATAAAATCTCATTTGATCAGCAATAGAAAACTTTTGAAAAGAATAGTTATTGAGTCAATGACATTTTGTAGCCAACTTAAAATTTTGCATCCCAGATCAACCAACATTAAAAGAAGCATTAGCATACTCCATATCTACAGGAAAGAAAAATATATCAAATTTCAAAGAGGTATGTGTTAAGGTATGTAAGTAGGATTTTATATTATCTTTCATTCAAGAACATTATATTTTAAACTCATTGAATGATCATGATACATATACTATAAAAATTGAGCAAATCCTAGACCTTCTAACACCTCCTACTGCTCCATGCTCTTCTCTAATCCCATTTTGAAACCCTAGATGATGGAAAATGTGGAGGGTGTCCTTCCCCCTCCCCTCCCTCCTTCTTCAGATGATGAGGCAACAGCCTTCCAGGCTCTAGTGGCCTCTCTAACAAAACATCGGAAATCTCTGGGTAATCAGCCCAAATTTGTGAAAATAAATGAGTAAGTATGATATGTTTCTCTCCCAATTATGATCCAAGTGGATATTGGTGGCCACCTGCCAATTCCATGTGGACCCCCACCATTGTTTCTTTTAGTTTTTCAGTTTCTTTAATTGTAGCACAGTTTACTATTTTTAGCAATTTTTCGGGTCCTAAACTTCCGGAGCCATTTTTAGGACCTAAACGACATTTTTTGGCAATTTACCGCCAACAATTTCTAACCTAATATCATCTTTTTAGTCATATTCCTCGGAGATATCTTTTCAATGGGTTATCATGCGCGTCAAACAGAGATAATATGACCAAGTTGTGACCCCTGGAAGTTGGCTATCCAACTCACCCCAACGGGGGGCATAAACTCTTGGTGTTACATCTTCTCAGGTCAAGGTTTTGGTTGTTTATGGTTTTCTCTTATTGTTAAATAATAAAAAGGCCCTTCAGCCTCATTGTGACGTAATTCAGAGGCATGTAGCCACCACATCTCTTCTCAGAGATAAGCTATCATCGCCCGAGCTATTCTTATTTCCATTATGTTTGTAAGCATATTTCAGTATTTGATATTAATGAAATGAAGTGTTATTTCTACAACATCTTTGTACTTATGGTTATATCTATAATTTGTTGCATTCTTGTTTAAATGTGGATCAGTGGTATCAGATCAGTCTTCTCTTTCTCTGTTTTTCTTTACATGTCTCCAATGAGATCAAGATATAAGGAGTTAGGGCTTGAACTAGTCAAACCTTTGCAAGACCAACCTCGCAAATCTCGGCAGCCCCCCATGGCTGATGAAAAGAAATATGAGGGAGCAGGAGATCCTATCAAAATATTGCTCGAGGAATCCCTCGAGTGACAAAGGAATACGATGATGGACAACTGTTCCCAGATCCTTCAGCAGCTACCCAGGGGCGACGCATCTACTTCCGGCAACTACTCTGGAAGTGCCACACCCTTTAAGGTACAAGTTAACTTTTACATTCCCATACTTGAGGGTCAGATAGATGCAGAAACTATAGATAAATGGTTAAATTTGCTAGAAGGATATTTTTTCATTCATGATTTTTCCAGTCGGGAAAAGATCACCTTTTCACTTCTCAAAGTAGACCCCCACGTCAAGGGCTGGTGGTAAACCTACTGTGAGAAGAAGTATGAAAGTATGAACTCATTGTTTTGAGCCACACCCACTTGGAACTCATTCCAAGATGCCATCAAGGAGCAATACTACCCTGTCAAGAGCTATGAGGATAAATGCATAAAGTGGACAATGCTGCAATAGGGAAGGGACCAAGATGTGCCGAAGTTTCCCAATTTTTTTCATACCCTTTGCACGAAGTTGGGTATTAAGGATTCTGAGAAGAATTTGGTTCTCAAGTACCTTGGTTTCCTGCACAGGTACATCCAGGACGAGATGGAATTCCTGGACATCTCCTCGCTTGGCACGGCATACTGATATGCGGTCAAGATCAAGCAAAATTTTAAACAAAAGAAGTGAGACTTTCGATCTGTGAATCCAAAGCAAGGGAAAGGTGCTCCCAAACCACAGAACAAAGGAAAAAGCCAAGGCAAGGTGGCCCCAGACAACCTATCAAATCCACAAGAAAAGAACAATGTTGCGAAGCCAAAGAAGGACATGGAAAAGTGGTGTGAGTTCCATAAGAGCTCCACTCAAAACACAAGTGAATTTCAAGCCAAGAAATCAGTAGTGGCCGAGCTAAAGGCTTCGAAATCAGATACATGTTACGACTCTGAGTCAGAACCTGACAAGGGGAATGAGAAAGGGAAGCAGATTAATGATGTGGAGCCCAATGCCATAGTTTCCACCATGAAGATCCAGAAGGAGGAACCCAAAGATCCAGAGGAGGAGGAGCGCCTCTTCCACTCCCATATGTGGGTAAAGGGTTCCCCGCTATAGTTCATTATCGATAGCAGAAGCCAAAAGAACCTCATTTTGGTAGAGGTCATGAAGCATCTGGGCTTACCAACCACAGCACATCCACAACCATACACCATCAGGTAGCTTCACCAAGGATGAGATCTTCGTGTGAGTCAGAAATGTCGCCTTCCATACAACATCAAGCCCTTCATGGATGAGGTATTATGTGTCATTTCTCCCCTTGATGTTTATGATGTATTATTAGGCAAACTATACTTATGGAAGAGACATGATGTGTATGAGTCAAGGCCTCATGTCGTTATTGTTACTTTGGTAAATAAGTTGTACAAGATATTGGAGGTAGCATCGCCTACCACCATCTCTTTGGTTGTTGAAAAACAATGTAGTAAGGTCATTTCCAAAACCAGGAAATTTGTTTTCCTGATGATACACCCTCAAAGAAAGAAGAAGATGGTGGCCATGACCTCCAGACAGGGACCCTCCACACGAAAACAACAAATGGACAAGGTCATGGAGGAGTACAAGGACATCTTCACCTCCCCCATGGCGGTGCCTCTACACTTCAAGTCAAACACTCCATCGATCTGACCCCAGGTGTGACACTACCCAATGAACTAATCTATCGGCGCTCCATTCTAAAGAATGATGAAATCAAGAGGTAGATTCAGGTTCTGCTATAGAAAGGTCACATCCGTCCAAGTTCATCACCCTATGGGAGCCCGATCGTGTTGGTACAGAAGAAGGATGAGACTTGGAGACTCTCTATTGACTACCGAGCGCTGAACAAGATCATTGTCCAGAATAGGTACCCAATCCCACGGATTGATGATCTTCTGGACCAACTAAAGGGGGGCAACATATTTCAGCAAGATCGACTTCAAGTCCATCTATCACCAAGTACCAATTGAACCCTCTGATGTGTGCAAGACTGCCTTCAAATCCAAGTAGGGCCTTTTCGAATCATTGGTTTTTCCTTTTGGGTTGACGAATGCTCCTACAACCTTCATGAGGATGACGAATGGAATCTTGTGGCCATTCACCAACTCAACCACATCCGACAGGTTCTCCAAACACTACGGCAACACAAGTTGTGTGCCAATTTGGAGAAATGCACTTTTGGCATGACCCAGGTTTAGTATTTGGGATAAATTATTGATGAATGAGGGGTGCATGTGGATCCAACCAAGATCTAAGTCATTCGGGATTGGCTAGCCCCAACCACTCTGACAGAGCTCTGTAGCTTTCTGGGTCTTGCCAATTTCTACTGCAAGTTTGTGTTGGTATTCTCTCATATCACTTAGCCCTTGAGTTAAGTCACCAAGGGAGGAGCGAAAGAAAAATTGTTTTGGTATGAATCTCAACAGAAGGAATTCATAGAGTTGAAACATCACCTCTTCTCTACACCAGTGCTCATTTTACTAGACTTGCAACAGCCATCTGAGATCGAGATAGATGCCTCTAACTATGCTATTGGGGTAGTGCTTACTCAACAGGGGCATCCAGTGGCATATCATAGTGAGACACTTTCAGACACTGTCCGTGTTGGTATTATGATACAGGTGTTTTCCTTGATGGAAACTCACTCAGATGAAATATCATAGTGCAGCGTGACAACAACAAAGAATTACAGATCAGACTACAAAGAATGAAGAAAGAGAGGTATATACAGGTTCACCTTGACCAAGCTACGTATACACGCAGGTTCACTGAACACAAGTCGTGTATACGTACACACGCACATTCACAGAAGGAAAAGCATGTATATGTTGGAAAACCAAGTTTTTGGTCTGTGGTATTTGGTCCATGGTATTTTGATCCATGGTATTGGTCGGAAGTATTGACCCTAGGTATTTGGTCCAAGGTATTGGTCCTAAGTGGTTTTGGTCCATGGTATTGAGAAAGGCCTAAAACTATATAAGGAGGAGAAGATCATTAGGCCAAAGTGTGAAAGGATTGAATATCTGATGAAGTGTGAGATCCAATATGTAGGTTATCAGCTTATGATGCTTTGCTTGATCTGAACCAAGGGTGAACCTTAGCAGTTGATGAGGGATAAGATCTAATGATGGATCGGGATCTTAAGGCTTGAAATGAATTATCATTATGTGGTTTGATCATGTATAGTCTAGATCTGAATACTGACACATGTGTTGTTCTATAAATGTTATGATCTAGGTAT
The DNA here is from genome assembly GCA_000404065.3 of Pinus taeda. Lineage (NCBI taxonomy): Eukaryota > Viridiplantae > Streptophyta > Pinopsida > Pinales > Pinaceae > Pinus > Pinus taeda. Next base: position 22,239 of record APFE031608859.1, read on the forward strand.
AACTGAAGTCTAGAATAGTTGCAAAATTATGAATTAATGTTTACAAATGTATACGTTGGTTGGCTTTGGTAAAAGCACGTATACACGCTGGTTCGGTGCATCAGAGTAGCGTATACATTATGAAATATGATGTTTGAAGTTGCAGTTGGATCTGGCTGTTGTTGTAGAATTTTGGGTTCTGATTTGTGTTCTAGTGACTATGTTTTAATGACAGTATTCTAAATGTTTAGATTGATTGATTGTGATGTACTTCAGTGACGATGGGCTGTCAGTGATTCAGTTCTATGTGATTGAAAGATTGATGACTGAGTTTGAATGATTGGTTAATGCAGATGTATTTGATGGTTGTATTGTAGTGGTGATTGATTTTGAGCTTCAATGTTGTTGCTGGGTCCAATATGAAAATTGGATGAAACATGGCCTTCATATTATGGTGTTGTGTTAGAGGAGTATCCAATCTGAAATTTTATGAAACGTGGTCCCTAGAGGAAAAGAGAAGGTTGTAGCCTTCTGTAGGTCGATGCCTATGTACTGGTAAACATATCGGCAACTACAAGAGCCAAGGCATTGGAGCTCCCTTCTAGTAGTAGCTGGAAAACGAGTGAAGGTTGAAGCCTTCAATAGGTTGGCGCCTACGTACTAGTAAATGGATCGGCTAGTACAAGAGCTAGGGGGTTTTAGCTCCCTTAGAGTAGAAGCTAGAGAATGAGAGAAGGTTGTAGCCTTCTGCAGGTGGGTGCCTGTATACGAGTATGATTTTGCACCAGTACAAGATTTTAAACAGGTTTTTATTATATTAAAAAAAGGACAGCAACATGTGGTTTTTGTCCCGCATTCGGTTTCCATCTTAAATCTTGGTGTTCATGTCTGTTTCTTATGTGTGATGGTTTGTTCTAATATTACTACACATGGTTATTGTTTAAATGGTTAATGAAGTACTGATTAAAGAAAAACATATGATGAATTAACTAAATCTTAAGCTTGTTGGATATACGTTGGTTGCCTTAAACACAGTTGTGTGTACACGCGGGTTACCTTCATTGAAGTACCGTATATAAATCAGAATATGGAAATGAAAAAGATTATTGACTTGACTAATACTGATTCACCCCCCTCTCAGTATTATTTCCAAAAATTGGTATCTAAGTAGGTCCTTTGGTAGAAGCTTGATCACTTGAAGGATATTCATAGAACAATGGGAAAGAAGCTAAAGAATAAAGTAGCTCAGAAGAAGAAAAAATCTCAAAGGAACAGTGACAGCAGGAGAGACAATTGGTCGTTAGGTGAAAGCAAGTATTCAGATTCCGAATCACCTCAGGTTGAAGATGGACAAGAAAATGAAGCATCAGATAAAATTAGAGATCAACACAATCTATTTAACAAAAGGGAGTATGCCTTCAAAGAAGAAGTCACCAGAATAAAAGCTTGGCTAGAGGAAGGAAACAAAGTAAGGAAGTAGTAAAAGGAAAAGGAAGATCAATGTCAAAAGCTACAGGATGAAGTGATATCATTAAGAAATGAAATAAATGATCAAAGTATAACAATCAAGAGACTTCAAGACATATACAGTTACTATATAAGTCTTGAAGTTGAGATCCTCTCTCTAAAAGAAGATCTAGAAAATAAGTAGAATAAAGAACTACCTCAAGCATATCAAGAACAAGAAAATGAGATTCTCAAATTAAGGCAACAAGTGGAAGAAGGAAGAAAGGCTGAAGAAATCTTGAAGAAGCAATATCTGGAAAAGGAAGAGCAATATCAGGTTGAGGTAAATATCTTAAAAGGTAAATTAGAAGAAAATGATAAATTGTTACGATTTCAAGACAGTACTAAGATCTTGGATAATATTCTTAGTAGTCAAAGGTCTCCTACCATTAAAACTGGTCTTGGTTTTCATGAATATGTTGAAGGTGAATCTAGCTCACAAGGTGAGGCAAGGAACTCTAATGCAAAATCTGAAATGTTCAACAAGGAGATGAAAGGTCAACCCCATCAACAACCAAGGAAGGAAAGTCTTCAAAGAAAATATTTTACTCCTAACCGTGAAAGTGATAGTTAGCTATTTCCTCCAATAAATAATGTTGAATGTTTTATATGTCATAATTTTGGACATGTTGCATCCAGATGCAGAAGTAGAATGGTTCAAGACCATCACACAGAAAGATCATCACATTCCAGGTTCTTTAAGGGATATTGTTTTGCTTGCAATATATTTGGACACAAATTCATTGACTATTATAGAAGGAATATGAAACATGTAAGATGTTATTCTTGGAACAAGTTTGGACATATAGCAAAGAAATGCATGAGAAAATTTCGGCCACCATACCAAAGGCAGAAAACATCATCACACTTGATGATATGGAAGAAAAAGGAAGTACAGTCAAAAAGATGTGGCATAGCAGAGTATACAGACATAATAGACTCAGAGGGAGTTGAAAGTGTGGGAACTCAATGTTCTAACTCTCATACGCAAGTTCTGTGAAGAAAAGTTGTGTATATATGCGAGTAGAAGCTGCACAGTTGCGTATATATGGTTTTAAGAAAAAATGCAGTGGGACAAACTCAGAAAAATTGATTTAATATGTTTCAGACAATTATCAATTATATTTGTTGTCATGATGATAGATGACTATAGTTTGTGGATGTTATTTATAAGTGCCTTTTGATCCTCACAAGTTGTTAATAACTTGATGTATATCTAACTGATGATGATGCCTTGATACTTCTTACTGACATATGCAATGATCAGATCTGACAATGAACAGATGGAACAGGTTCAGGGGGAGAACATGCTATGCTTCTAATAAAGCATTGTTGGCATTATGTTTAGAAGTCATTGGTACCTAATCAATGATGATAATGCTTATATGGTTTTCTATGTTACGGTTATGATTTTCCCATGATAAAATCTTAGATGATATTTGGGATTGCATAAGCTGGTATTCAGATCAGATGTATGGATGATTGTAGCTGACTTTTTTGATGATTCATAAAGTTCATATGGTGCAAATATGATGCAGGATTCCTATAGTTCCTAGCTCTCACATGGTTGAGGATGATTACTTAAGTTTCATATTGATAAATATTTTTGGTTGGCCAAAAGAATGGGGTTATTGTATGTCTCATGAAGACATAACGATTTGAAGATATGGATATTTGAAGACATGGCTTATCTAGTCACAAAATGATGATGAGTTCTTACTTTATGATGATAGGTTGATACTCACATATGTTGATTATCATGGTTGATACTAATCAGATGTGGGATGTTCCCTAGTGATGATATAGTGAATATTCTTGTGGAAAGATCATACAGTTATTGATAATGATGTTATTATGTCTATGGTGTGTTCACATACATATGATATGATGTGAATGATTTGGTGCTACTGCTTGGAGATATGACATATGATTAGTTGATTCATGGAAGGTTATGATAAGGCTCTTTCCACTAAGGAAATGAAGTAAGTTGATCTTGATGAGATGAAGAGGATGAGTTGATATCTATATGCAGACATACCTTGTCATAGGTTGATGATATTTACACTCTCATATCTTGGGAACTAATGATAGACATATACAGGTTGTTGGTCTGGATGTTGTTGACAGATGTTTATGGTGCAGGTCATACATGGTGTATGATAGTTGTTGATGACTATCATGGTCTTGTTTAGATATTTGGTCTCTGTTATAAATTTCATGTATGTCAATCGATGTAAAGGTCATATAAAGACCCATGATGTAATAATTTGTCTCTATCTATCGTAGTCATTTGATGAGTCCTTTTTGATCATATGATGTAATTTGTAACCCCATTATGCATGGGAAGGATTATGTAATAATTGTTATATTTCAATCACGTATATCCCCACTTGGTTGGGAGGATGAGTCAAATTCAGTATATCCCCACTTGGTTGGGAGATTGATATATGTATGAGTCATTGGTGATAGGAAGGTCATCCTCACATAGTTGAGTTATAGAGTCATGTTATTCTTTTGGAAAATATTTTTGCAGACTCTGCTTGTGCTCAGGGGGAGCATGGATGGTTTCAGTACATCTCAGCATGTACAAAAGGGGAGCTCAATCAGAGATTTCATCATGTACTCAGGGGGAGCATGAACAACATAATGTATGTCAAAGGGAGAGAATATCTTGGTTCACCTTTGCCCTTGATGTCAAAGGGGGAGAGTGACTTGGTGTTGTTGGTGTTGCCATAAAGTCCAAAGGGTGAGATTGTTGGCATTATGATACAGATGTTGTCCTTGATGGCAAAGCACTTAGATGAAAGATCACAGTGCAGCATGACAACAACAAATAATTACATATCAGAATACAAAGAATGAAGAAAGAGAGGTATACGCAGGTTCACCTTGACCAAGCTGCATATACACACAGGTTCACTAAACACAAGTCGCATATACGTACACATGCACTTTCACAGAAGGAAAAGCGTGTATATGTTGGAAAACCAAGTTTTTGGTCTGTGGTATTTAGTCCATGATATTTTGATCCATGGTATTGGTCCAAGGTATTTGGTCCGAGGTATTGACCCTAGGTATTTGGTCCAAGGTATTGGTCATAAGTGGTTTTGGTCCATGGTATTGAGAAAGGCCTAAAACTATATAAGGAGGAGAAGATCATTAGGCTAAAGTGTGAAAGGATTGAATATTTGATGAAGTGTTAGATCCAATATGCAGGTTATCAACTTATGGTACTTTGCTTGATCTGAACCAAGGATGAACCTTAGTGGTTGATGAGGGATAAGATCTAATGATGGATTGGGATCTTAAGGCTTGAAATGAATTATCATTATGTGGTTTTATCATGTATAGTCTAGATTTGAATACTAACACATGTGTTGTTCTGTAAATGTTATGATCTGGGTATAATAAAGTCTGGAATAGCTGCAAAATTATGAATTAATATTTGCAGATGTATACGCTAGTTGGCTTTGGTAAAAGTGCGTATACACGCTAGTTCGGCTCATCATAGTAGTGTATACATTATGAAATATGATATTTGAAGTTACAGTTGGATCTAGTTGTTGTTGTAGAATTTTGGGTTCTACTCTATGTTCTGGTGACTATGTTTTAATGACAGTATTCTAAATGTTCAGATTGATTGATTGTGATGTACTTCAATGACGATGGGCTTTTAGTGATTCAGTTGTGGGTGATTCAGAGATTGATGATTGAGTTTGAATGATTGGTTAATGCAGATGTATTTGATGGTTGTATTTCCGTGGTGATTGATTTTGAGCTTCAATGTTGTTGATGGGTCCAGTATGAAAATTGGATGAAACGTGGCCTTCAGATTATGGTGTTGTGTTCCAGGAGTATCTAGTTTGAAAATTTATGAAACGTGGTCCCTAGAGGAAAAGAGAAGTTCGTAGCCTTCTCTAGGTCGGCGCCTACATACTGGTAAACATATCGACCAGTACAAGAGCCAGGAGGTTGGAGCTCCCTTCCAGTAGCAGCTGGAAAATGAATGAAGGTTGGAGCCTTCAGTAGGTCGGCACCTACATACTAGTAAACGGATTAGCTAGTACAAGAACTAGGGGGTTGTAGCTCCCTTCCAGTAGAAGCTGGAGAATGAGAGAAGGTTGTAGCCTTTTACAGGTGGGTGCCTGCATACTAGTATGAGCCTACACTAGTACAAGATTGTAAACAGGTTTTTCTTATATTAAAAGAAGACAACAGTAGGTGGTTTTTGTCCCGCATTGGGTTTCCACCTTAAATCTTAGTGTTCATGTGTGTTTCTTATGTGTGATGGTTTGTTATGATATTACTACACATGGTTACTATTTATATGGTTAATGAAGTACTGATTAAAGAACAACATATGATGAATTAACTGAATCTTAAGCTTGTTGGATATACGCTGGTTACCTTAAACACAGTTGCATGTACACTTGGGTTACCTTCATTGAAGTAGCGTATATAAATCAGAATATGGAAATGAAAAAGATTATTGACTTGACTAATATTGATTCACCCCACTATCATTATTATTTCCAACAATTTGGAAGTATCCCACTTATGACAAAGAGATGTATTCCATTATGCACGCTTGTCGACAATGGAAGCATTAAATTTTGGGGAAGGAAATGGTCATCCACACAAACCACCGACCCCTGCAGTTCATACAGACGCAAGTGAAGTTTCAGAATGATATCCATAAAAAGTGGTCCACATACTTGTAGTAGTTCCATTTGAATATCAAGTATAAGAAGGGTATAACCAATAATGTTGTAGACTACCTCAAGCGACCACCAATCATGAAGTTAACCATCGTGCTCAACTCTTGTACGAACGAGACTTTTGATTGGCCACTTCTCTACAAAAGTGACTCATAGTTCAGCCACACATACCAAAGGCCCTTTGAGGTTCAGCAAGTTCCAGATTTTCACCTCTAGGATGTGCTGCTATGCCACCTGGGATACCTTTGTGTTCCTTCAAGTGAGCGATCCAGATGATTTGGGAAGCGTAGTATAGTCAGGCCGTTGGGAATTTCGGGGTCGAGAAAATAGTGACAATACTAAAGAAGTATTTCTACTGGTCAAATCTTCAACAAGATGTCAGGAAGTACATCAGATCCTGCACTGCCTACACCATTCCCAAACCTGCCATCAAGAAGCAAGGCCTCTATATTCTTATGCCTACCACTAGTCGACCTTGGGAATCCATCTCCATGGATTACATGTTGGACCTTCCATCTACTATGCATGGCAACGACTGTGTTTTTGTGGTTGTCGACAAATTCTCGAAGATGGCCATTCTAGCGGCCTCCAAGAAGAATATCACGGTAGAAGCCACTGCTAAACTCTTCTTTGAACAAGTGTGGGTACACTTTGGGATCCCATATTCTATCATCTTAGATCGGGACAGTAGATTCCTCAGTACATTTTGGTCCAGTCTCTGGTCGATGCTGGACACCAAGCTCACTAAGTCCACAACTTTCCATCCCCAAACTAATGGCCAGACAGAGGTCGTCAATAGGATTATCGTACACATTCTCCACATGTACAACTCAAAGAATCCACGCACATGGGATGAGAGCCTTCCTTATGTCCAGCACAACAATAACCAGACTCTCCATAACTCGATTGGCCACAACCCTTTTTAGGTGGCCTTTGGATTCCAGCCACTATGTCCCATTTATGTGGCCATACCATTTGTAGCTACTCAGGAAGATTCAGCTCATGTCCAGTCAGAAGTCGATAAGGCAAGCAGCTTCATTGAGCACATCTAACATATCTGCCAATAGGTCCATGACATTCTAGAGAAATTAAATGTCAAGTACAAAGAGCGACATGATCAACATCAGGTGCCACACAAGTTTCGAGTGGATGACAAAGTCTGGTTTCATTTATACAAGGAATGCCTTACCAGAGCCTATAGTAAACTCAGACCACACCGATATGGTCCTTACACCATTACCAAGGTTGTGGGTGATAATGCATTTGATCTCAGCATTCCCCCATTCCTTGGCATGCACCCAATGTTCAATGTGTACGCCTTCGACCACACTTCCCACCATTGTTGGACACATCAGACATTGCAAAACAACTCACACCTACATAGTTAAATCCAGAATGCATGGAGAAAGCCACAACTGATCAGAGCATGACTCACCAGTGGAAGATCCAACTGTATCGAGTTGTCAAAGCAAGCCAACTCCTTCACCAAGGCAAGTGGCTCACCAAGGACCAAGATCAGCAGAAGTTTCCTCATCTCATGGAGGAACTCAACGCAATGGGGACCATTGCTTCCTAAGGGGGGAGGAATGATCCAAGTGGATATTGGTGGCCACCTACCAATTCCATGTGGACCCCCACCATTGTTTATTTCAGTTTTTCAGTTTCCTTAATTGTAGCACAATTTACTATTTTTAGCAGTTTTTTGGGTCCTAAAATTTCAAATCCATTTTGAGGCCCTAAATGATGGTTTTTTGGCAATCTACCACCAATGGTTTTTGGCCTAATATTATCTCTTTTGTTGTAGTACTCAAAGAGATCTTTCCAATGGGTTATCGTGCTTATCAAACGGAGATAATATGACCAAGTCGTGACCCCGAGAAGTTGGTTTTCCAACTCACCCCAACGAGGCCCATAAACTCTTGGTGTTACATCTCCTCGAGTTAGGGTTTTGGTTCTTGAGGGTTTTCTCTTATTGTTCAATAATAAAAAGGCCCTTGAGCCTCATTGTAATGCAGTTCATAGGCATGTAGTCACCACATCTCTTCTCAGAGATAAGCTACCATCGCTCGATCTAGCCTTATTTCCATTATGTTTGTAAGCATATTTTAGTATTTGATATTAATGAAATGAAGTGTTATTTCTACTGCATCTTTGCATTTATGGTTATATTTGTAATTTGTTGCATTCCTATTTAAATCTGGATCAGTGGTATGAGAGCGGTCTTCTCTTTCTATTTTTTCTTTGCATGTCCCCAATGAGGTCGGGATATGATTTAGGGCTTGAACTAGTCAAACTTTGCAAGACCAGCCTTGCAAATCCCAATGGCCTCCCATGGTGGATGAAAAGAAATATGAGGGGGAAGGAGATCCTATAAAAATCTTTCTCGAGGAAGCCTTCAATAGACAAAGGAACGCAATGATTGACAACTTTGCCCAGATCCTTCAGCATCTACCCAGGGGCAACGCATCTACTTTTGGTAGCTACTCTAGAAGTGCTACACTCTTCAACGTACAAGTTAACTTTGACATTCCCATATTTGAGGGTCACATAGATGCAGACGTTGTAGATAAATGGTTAAATCTGCTATAAGGATATTTTTCTGTTCATGATTTTTCCAGTCGGGAAAAGATCACCTTTGCACTTCTCGAAGCAATCCCCCACATCAAGGACTAGTGGGAAACCTACTGTGAGCAAAAGGATGAAAGTATGAACTCATTGTTTTTAGTCGCATGCACTTGGAACTCGAACCAAGATGCCATCAAGGAGCAGTACTACCCTGTCAGGAGCTATGAGGATATATACATAAAGTGGACAATGCTATGACAGGGAAGGGACCAAGATGTGTCGAAGTTTACCAATGTTTTTCATACCCTTCACATGAAGTTAGGTATCAAGGATTCTAAGAATAATTTGGTTCTCAAGTACCTTGGCTACCTACACAAGTACTTCAAGGATGAGACGGAATTTTGGACATCTCCTCGCTCAGCATGGCATACCGATATGCGGTCAAGATCGAGAAAAATTTTAGAAGAAGCAAGACTTTGGATCTGTGAATCCGAAGCAAGGGAAAGGTGCCCCCAAACTGTAAAAAAAAGGAAAAACCAAGGCGAGGTGGTCCAGGACAACCCACCAAAGCCATAAGCAAAGAACAACACTACAAAGTCGAAGAAGGACACAAGAAAGTGGTGTCAATTCCATAAGAGCTCCACTCACAACACGAGTGAGTGTCGAGCCAAGGAGTCATTGGTGGCCAAGCAAAAGGCTTCGGAATCAGATGCATGTTACGACTCTGAGTCAGAACCTGACAAGGGGAATGACAAAGGGAAGCAGATTATTGATGCAAATCCCAACGCCATCATCACCACCACGAAGATCCAGAAGGAGGAACCCAAACATCCAGAGGAGGAGGAGCACCTCTTCCACTCCCATAGGTGGGTAAATGGTTCCCCACTACAGTTCATCGTTGACAGCGGGAGCCAAAAGAACATCATTTCGACAGAGGTCATGAAGCACCTAGGCTTACTAACCATAGCACATCCACAACCATACACCATCGGGTGGCTTCACCAAGGACAGGATTTGTGCGTGAGCCAGCAGTGGTGCCTTCCATACAACATCAAGCCCTTCACAGATGAGATATTATGTGACATTGCTCCCCTTGATGTTTGTGATGTATTATTAGGCCAACCATACTTATGGAAGCAACATGTTGTGTATGAAGCAAGGCCTCGTGTTGTTATTGTTAATTTTGGAAATAAGTTGTACAGAATACCAGGGTTATCACCTCCTACCGCCATCTCTTTGCTTACTACAAAACAATGTAGTAGGCTCATTTCCAAAAATAGGAAATTTGTTTTCCTGATGATATGCCCTCAGGGGAAGAAGAAGATAGTGGCCACAACCTCCATACAGGGCCCCTCCTCACGACAACAACATATGGACAAGGTCGTGGAGGAGTACGAGGATAGATTCACCTTCCCCACAGGGGTACCTCTGCACTGTCAGGTCAAGCACTCCATCGATCTGATCCCAGGTGCGCCACTACCCAATAGACCAATCTATCCGTGCTCCATTTTGGATAATGACGAAATCAAGAGGCAGAATCAGGAGTTGTTGTAGAAAGGTCACATCCCTCTGAGTTCATCACCCTATGGGAGCCTGGTCATGTTGGTACAAAAGAAGGATGAGACTTGGAGACTCTATATTGACTACTGGGCACTGAACAAGATCTCTATCCAAAATAGGTACCCGATCCCACGAATTGATGACCTTCTAGACCAACTGAAGGGGTGAAAATATTTTAGCAAGATCGACTTGAATTTCGGCCATCACCAAGTACTAATCAAACCCTCTCATGTGTGTAATACTACCTTCAAAGCCAAGGAGGGCCTTTTTGAATCGTTGGTTATGCCTTTTGGGTTGACGAATGCTCCTACAAACTTCATGAGGTTGATGGATGAAATCTTGCCACCATTCACCAACTCATTTGTAGTGGTATACTTGGATGACATCCTGATCTTCAGCTAGAGTTAGGAAGAGCACCTCCACCACATCTGATAGGTTCTCCAAACACTATGGCAACACAAGCTCTGTGCCAATTTGGAGAAATGCACTTTTGGCATGACCCAGGTTCAGTAGCTGGGATACATTATTGATGAACGAGGGGTGCATGTGGATCCAACCAAGATCAAATTCATTCAGGATTGGCTAGCCCCAACCACTCTGACAGAGCTCCATAGCTTTTTGGGCCTTGCCAATTTCTACTGCAGATTTTTGTTTAGATTCTCTCATATCACTTGGCCCTTGAGTCAAGTCACCAAGGGAGGAGTGAAAGCAAAATTATTTTGGTATGAATCTCAACAGAAGGCATTCGCAGAGTTGAAACATTGCCTATGCTCTGCACAAGTGCTCACTTTACTAGACTTGCAACAGCCATTTGAGATCGAGACAGATGCCTCTAACCATGCTATTGGGGAAGTCCTTACTCAACAGGGGCATCCAGTGGCATATCACAGTGAGACACTTTCAGACACAATCCAGAAGTATCCCACTTATGAAAAAGAGATGTATTCCATTGTGTAGGCTTGCCGAAAATGGAAGCATTACATTTTGGGGAAGGAAATGGTCATCCACATAGACCACCAACCCCTGTAGTTCATACAGATGCAAGGGAAGTTGCAAAATGATTGCCATAAAAAGTGGTCCACATACATGTAGCAATTCCATTTGAATATAAAGTATAAGAAGGGTATCACCAATAATGTTGCAGACTACCTCAACCAACCACCGATTATGGCGTTAACCACTATGCTCAACTCTTGTGGGCACGAGACTTTTGATTGGCCACTTCTCTACAAAAGCAACCTAGAGTTTGGCCACACATAACAGAGGCCCTTGGCGGGTCAGCAAGTTCCAGATTTTCACCTCCAGGAAGCCCTCCTATGCCACCTGGTACACCTTTGTGTTCCTTCAAGTGAGCGAGCCAAGATGATTTGGGAAGCACACAACAATCGGGGTGTTGGGCATTTCGGGGTCAAGAAAACAATGGTAGTACTACAGAAGTATTTCTACTAGCTGAATCTTCAATAGGATGTTGGGAAGTACATCAGATCCTACACTTCCTGCACCATTGCCAAACCGACCATCAAGAAGCAAGGCCTCTATACTCCGCTGCCTACCCCTAGTCAACCTTGGGAATCCATCTCCATGGATTGCATGTTGGGCCTTCCTTCTACTAAGGATGGCAATGACTGTGCTTTTGTGGTCGTCGATAGAATCTCAAAGATGGCCATTCTAGAGACCTCCAAGAAGCATATCACAGCAGAAGCCACTGCTAAACTCTTCTTTGAATGAGTGTGGGTACTCTTTGGGATTGTTGGTACCATTCCATTATGCTCTTTTTCTTCTAAAAAAATCATCATTTTTCTATCTTTTCCCTCCATAGACCCCTTTACATCCATCGAAATTGATTAGTTAATAGCATTATAGTTGTTAGTTTGCATTAAAGTTAATTTATGAATTTTTATGTTAGAAATTAGGAATTTTCAACAAAAAGGTTGCAGGAAGACATCACATCCTGTAAATGGTTTATCATCTGACACGTGGCATGACAGGCAAGCCAAAGCAGTGGATAGGAACGAGCTCCTGAATGTACATGCATGGAGAAAAATCGCTTTTACAGCAGATCAAAAGCTCCCACTTATGCGGTCAACGCTGGGTCAAACCCCAGCCTTTTGGTTACAAAGGCAGTAAAAGCCATGGTTTCTAAACCAGTTTCATTTTGTCTTGTTGGAAATCGGTTCATCTTAGAATGACTAGAAATCACTCCATTGTAAAAGCAGAAACATCTGCTTAAATGAATGTGCATTTGGTTCAAGATAGGAAGGCAGATAAAGGCTCGGTATCATTTTTGTTTTCAGAACAAGTTACGATTATCTCTGTGTATTGTTTTGAGAACCGAATCCATATATGTGATTGCAATCTTCAACGTTTGAATATAATTATGATTTTACTCGAGCATTGTCTATGCACTAATACTTTCGATTGATTGAGTTCATTCTAATGTACCATTGAAACGTGGACGGGCCCTGCGTGGATTGGTATACTGTTCATTTCGTTTCCATAGCTTTTGAATTTACATAGAACGCATATCATTTAATGTCATTTCCATAGCTTTTGAATTTACATAGAATGCATACTTTTAATGTTATTTCCATTCTCATGATTTTGTCAATTCGATTACGATTTCTTACAAATAGTATTTATGGTGATTGCTTAAAGATATCATCGTTAGATCGTTGAACCAGGTCTTGTAAGAGATTTGATCCAGCGTTATGTTTTAAAGTATTTCCATAGACTCTGTTTGTTTATGTATTTAAATTTCGGTGTGTTTTTTATTTCTTTATGAGTGCTTCAGTGTTAACTAGACAGAGTTTTGTGCACAACATCCTTGTAAGGGGACTAAAATCTCAGTCTAGCTATACTTTGTATCCTTGGGACAGTTAGATAATCTAGGTGATCTGAGTGTTAAGGTGAGTGGAAACATACCTCAACCTTCTGTAAAGAAGTATTGTTGCCTATCACAACAAACACTTAGTTAGGAATCCTTTATGTCTATAGATTTTAGACACACGCCTCGAAGTTTACTTACCCAAGTCAATAATAAACCTAGTCTAATCTAGCACCCTAGATTGGCCACTACATTTTGCCGCCGTTGTCGTTGGCGTAGTTAGAGGATTTCGAAAAAAAAAATCAATCAAAATATTAAAAAAAAAAAAACAATAACAACAAAAACAAACCAAAAACAAAACATAGATTTGACTGTCACTTTAGAAATCATGTTTTCTTATGCCTAGGTCTAGAGATAGTAGAGGCAGATTCACAAAAACCCCCCATCCAAAAACTAACCTATCATCAGGAGCGGACTCTTTGGGAAAAAATGAACACACAACACCAGCTGAGGAAACCATCATACAAATATTAGAGGATAAACACAAATCAGGCCAAAGACTTACACTTATTGAGAGACAAATCTTATTGGCACACGAATCTTAGAAGAAACATCTCCCTGAATCTTCTGCAAAGAGAGAAAGTAAAAAAATAACTCAATAATCTCTGGAACAACTCTTTGGAACAAGTGATACCGAAAAAACAATCAAATCACCAAAAGAATCTATAAAAATGGCTGAGGAAGGAGGAGGATCAGCAAGAAGACCCACTCTTGAACAACAACATGATCAAGCAAAGGAGGAAGAATCAACTTTTAAATTTCCTATCCACGAACCAGAAGACAACCCTGATGAGGAAATAAAAATGAAAAACATACCTCCTTCCGTGTTACCAAACTTTTATGGCATGGCTTCAGAAGACCCAGATTCATTCTTGTTTG
>APFE031608862.1:0-15245 GCA_000404065.3 Pinus taeda
GTCGAATATTATTAGCTCTTAATAATATTTGGACTATAAACATTATCTTATCCTCTTGGAGCACTTCAGTTCAAGCTACAGATGTGGCACATGCAACTGCCAGAAGGAAATACGCTTTTCTTATGGGTTAGTTGAGCTATTGCATGAAGGACTTCAATTAGAACTCAAGTGATTGAGTTTTGTGGAGTTGAATGAGGAGTTGATGGAGTTGTGTTCAGTTTGACTTAGTTGAACTAGTTGTAGTTAGTCTAACTAACAAATAGACTAATGATGAGTTGTGTGAATTAATTATTAATTAATTCACTAATTATTAACTCATAAATCAACTAAAGAATACATCATTTAACTCAGTGCATGGACAGTTCAGTGGAGACAAGTGTTAGAGGTGGGTGAAAGGGAAAGGCAGTTGTTAGTTGTGACTATAGTTGTGCATGACATTTGCACAATCAATGGATAGAGATTTCCAATTAGGATTGCGTAGTGCAACACAAGGGAAATACGAGTTTGGATCAGCCATTCTCATCTATTCTCATGTAGGATTGCACAGTGGAGGCAGGTAAGCAGCGGAGGAGATTTGAATCTGTGATTGGTTCAGATGTGAGCTAGTTTGTGTGTAATAGGTGGAGATAGTACTGAGTACTTGCGAGGAGTATTGTACTATGTATTTTTACATGTTCTCTATCATCATAATATACAGATAGTTGAGGGGTTTTCAGCTGTATGCTTTCCCCACTACATACTGTGTTGATATGTGTGATTGATGTTTCAATGTGCGCATGTGATTGTTTCTTTAATTCCGCAAAATTGATGATCAACGTAGAGGAGGTTATGTATTATGCATGCATTCCGAAAATAGTGTATAATCAGGATAATCTCTATGAATAAGTGTCATACTATTCCAAATTTCTACATGGTATCGAAGCCAAGTTGATTTGTAGAAAAAAGTTCTACAGGATATCAAAGCGAGGATTGATCATCAGATCTATTATTCAGAAAGTGTTTACATTTTATTTCTTCAGGTAGAGCCTGTAATCGGGCCAGGCAGCTTCTGGATTCATCCTTCTTTTGGAAGGTGAGATATCCAGTGAATGCCCATACAGTCAAACTCTGTACGAGAAATAATTTGTTCTCACAAATTTTATATCAGAAGTGGTTGAATTTTGAGCTGGTGGAATTCGAATTTGCAGCAGTGTTTTCTTGGTGTCAAAGTTGAAATCTCTTTCAACGGATTGTGATTGGAGTATTCCCTTGAAGGCAACTCGAATTATATTGCATGGAAAGACATGATGGAGGCATGTTAGATGACAATGGGTTGAAGGAGTTCATAGATGCTGAAGTCCCAAAGCCTACTGATGCTGTTGAAGCTAAGGCTTGGAAAAAGAAGATAGCAAAGTGTCGAAGGATTCTATTGGAGGGCGTGAGGGATCATGTTGTATCCAATCTTCATGGAAAGGCTTCTCCATAATTGATGTGGAAAGCGTTGACAAACTTATTCCAAAGCAAGAGCGACCAGAGGAAGTTGGCGGTCAAGGATAAACTCAAAAACATCAAGTGTGAGAATGGAGACAGTATTCCCAAGTATCTCATGAAGTTCACCCAATGACGGGATGAGCTGGGAAGTGTGGGGGTGACTGTCAATGATAAGGACTTGGTGAGCTTAGCTCTCCTTGGTCTTCTGAAGAGTTGGCATTCATATCAGGACTTTATCAATGGTTGGGAGAAATTGCCAGGATGGGAGAGACTTTGGTCGGATCTTGTGCAAGAGGAGATCAGGCGGAATACCAGGGATGGATCTTCATCAAAGGCATCTGATGAAGAAAATTGCGCTTTGGCTGCCAAAGAAAAGAAGGAGAAGGTTTCTCTTTCTGAATCTAGTTCTTCCAATGATGAGAAGAAGGTTGACAAATCGAAAGTGCAATGCTTTCGTTGTCATGAGGTGGACCATTATGCCTCAAATTGTCCACGGAGGAAATCCAAGAAGGAATTTGGGAAGGATCTAAAGGTGAGGCAATTGCTTCACAATTTGAGTTGGATTTCACACTCTTCGGATGCATGGTTTCATCCATGGTGGGAAGTGGTTGGTTTCTTGATAGTGGAGCCTCTTTCCACATGACCGGTGACAAGAGTTTGTTCAGTACTTTGGAGGAGAAATATATCGAGATACTCATAGCGATGGGTAATGATGAGAAGTATAGTGTCTCAGATGTAGGCCCGGTTATTTTTCAGAGGGAGCATGGATATCGATTTACCTTGACTGATGTCAAGTATGTACCAGGACTGAAGAGAAACTTGGTGTCGATCGTGATGCTGGAAGACAGAGGCTATGATGAAGTCTTCAGTAAGGGAAAGGTTTTCCTTAGACACATCATCACTAGACAAGTGAAGCAGATTGGTTCACGGGTCAAGAACCGGTATGCTCTTGAGGAATTCAAGATGCATGCAAAGCCTTGAGCAGCAAGGAAACTGATGGAGACTTGGTGGTTGAGAGGGAGGGTATATTACTTCTCAACATGCAGAGCCAGAAGAAGTCTTAGACAATGGTGGAGGAGCCATGATTGGTGCAGCAGCTTCACGAGGTTGTGGAGCAGCTACAACAGGGGAAGTTAGTGGAGATCGAGTAGAGACATCTACTCATGCAGAGACATCCAGTAGGGGGAAAATTTGAGCCAGGTGGGCTGAGGGATCACATGCAGCCATACCTCTAGGTAGGAGGTGGGGCGATATAGAGTGATCGTCCCAAGGAGGAGGGGCACAATCCTTGAGGTACCCAACCTCTTGGATGAGACCTTGCTATAGGAGCCCCGATGTGGAGTAGCAGGAACTGACTGATTGGGTAGAGACAGAAGCAGATGGAGTGGCAGAGAGAGCGACAGTGCAGGGAATCCCAGGACAATGCATAGCTAGCAGGTTGCAACAATGTGAGAGGCACAAGTGTTTTGCACAGTGCTAGGTGGAACAGAGAGGTGTGGAATAGTGCGAGATGCATGGAGATGTTGCAGTAGCGCAAATGTCAGAGAGGGAGAAGTTGTTAAAAGCAGGTAGAGCTTCAACATCAGAGTATGTTCCTAGCCCAATAGAGGGGTCAGTTGGGAGTGTTTGTGTTCCAAGTGTTGTTGGAGCAAGTGGACCGGCTAGATGTGTTTCATGCAGAACATTCCAGAGTTACAGGATAGGGGTTGTAGATAATCCATATCTTGTTGAGAGGGAGTGTTGAAAATGCAACAAGATGATGGAGCTTAGTGAAAAGAAGTCGCCTTCACTAAGTGTGTCCGCAGGCTATTTTTGGCGCAAAGTCTATTTTTAGACTATGTCTATTTTTAGACATATGGATCATGGTCTATGAGTTGCAGGATGTTATTTGTGGATGATTGGTCATGTTGGTTAAAAGAGATGGAACTCTATTTTTAGACATATGGGCGGAGTCTATTTTTAGACTGCCAGTCTAAAAATAGAACAGTCGAATATTATTAGCTCTTAATAATATTTTTACTATAAACAATATCTTATCCTCTTGCAACACTTCAGTTAGAGCTGCAGATGTGGCACATGCAACTTCCAGAAGGAAATACACTTTTCATATGGGTTAGTTGACCTATTGCATGATAGACTTCAGTTAGAACTCAAGTGATTGAGTTTTGGTGGAGTTGACTGAGGAGTTGATGGAGTTGTGTTCAGTTTGACTTAGTTGAACTAGTTGTATTTAGTCTAACTGCCAAATACACTAGTGATGAGTTGTGTGAATTAATTATTAATTAATTCACTAATTATTAACTCATAAATCAACTAAATAATACATCAATTAACTCAGTGCATGGACAGTTCAATGGAGACAAGTGTTAGAGGTGAGTGAAAGGGCAAGACAACTATCAGTTGTGACTATAGTTGTGCATGAGATTTGCACAATCAGTGGATAGAGATTGCCAATGAGGATTGCGTAGTGTAACACAAGGGAAATATCAGTTTGGATCAGCCATTCTTATCTATTCTCATGAAAGATTGCACAGTGGAGGCAAGCAAGCAGTGGAGGAGATTTGAACCTGTGATTGATTCAGGTGTGAGCTAGTTTGTGTGTAATAGGTGGAGATAGTACTGAGTACTTGCGAGTAGTATTGTACTATGTATTGTTACATGTTCTCTATCATCATAATATACAGATAGTTGAGGGGTTTTCAGCTGTATGCTTTCCCTGGTACATACTGTGTTGATATGTGTAATTGATGTTTCAATGTGCGCATATTGATTGTTTCTTTAATTCCGCAAAATTGATGATCAACATAGAGGAGGTTATGTATTATGCATTCATTCCGCAAATAGTGTATAATCAGGATAATCTCTGTGAATAAGTGTCATATTATTCAAAATTTCTACAAGAATAACCTCTTCCACCTGGATCTATCTTCAACACTACTACATTCTTCATTGTTGCAGTATCTCCCTCTAAACCAAAAGACTTCCCTGTGGAACCTGATCTGAAGACCTGTTATTTATGACCATGAGCTGTGATTCTATCTCATTAGTCATAAGTGCAATGTACCTTGTGTATCTCTAGCTACTTACTCTAGTTGAAGGTGGTACAGAGAGGTTGAACTCTCTTCTAATTCTCCCTAAACAAACCTTCTGCCCACTTGGCTCAAACTCCCCTATACTAGTAGTCACTGATTGAGTGACTGCCTCCACTCACCCTAGGCTAAGTTCCCAATCATCTTGTTGGTCATCCCAATTTGCAACTAGCTGAGACTCAACCTCAGATACTAGCTAAGGCTCCTTCTTAAGAGCTCTATCTTACTCTCACTCAACCATAACTTCTCTACTTAGAGAGCTTCTTGCCTTGCTTATCAAGGCTACTCCTCTCTCAACCTATAGTAAGCACATATTCTTCTTCCTTATACCTATCTTCTTCTTACATCCGAAAGCTAAGTATTGGAGGTAATCCTTACCTTTATTGAAGATGACATCATAATTCTTGTCCTCAAGGGTAGGTACCAAAAAAAAATATTTTTCTTAAGGCCTGTAACATAGAGGACATCTCTTAAATGAAGAGGATTACCTGAATCCATTTCAAAACTAATAGTACCAACTCCTCTAGCTACATACATACCATCATCTCCTAGATCAATCTAGAACTTTGAAATAATTCTTGTTCTATGTCATGTGGAAGGACACTCATGAATCAATATGTAACACTTTGTTGTATATTAAGCTTGCCATGCAAGTGATGAATGAGAAATATTTCTAGAACTAGGAAAACAACGCATCTTCCTTTGTTGATGTAGCTACATGATCCTTTCTAGACTCCTTCTAGTTGGGACACTTAGTAGCATAGTTCCCAAAGTCATGGTAATGGAATCAGTTGATCTTGCTTAGATAATTTTTCTTCTTCTCTCCCTTTGTACTAGACTCAGCCTCTCATTGGCCCTTCTTTCCCTTGGCTTTACCTACCAAGGAAAAGTTCTACTCATCCTCTATCTTTGTTATACCATATTTGGTCCCTCTCTGGAATTCTTCTTGAATGCAATCACTCCATAACCTTTCCCAACTAGGAAAATTCTCTCTATCACTAACCACATCTTGGAATTATACCAAGACTTATGAAGTCCTAGTAATGCAAGGCTCACAAGGTCACTTTTTGGTACAATGACACCCGCACCAGCTAGCTCATCTCAAAATTGAGTGAACTTTGAAAGATATGTGGTGATGGAATCATCTCTTCTCATCTAAATACTTCTTATCTTCTCTTTGATATCAAGCTTCTTAGTATCACTGGAACCCTAATACATATCTAAGAAGGATTTAAACATCTCATGTGTTGTCTCCTTCTCATGGATATGAAGAATAATATGGTCTCTGACCCCCTCTAGAATGATCCTCTTCACCTTGTTGTCATTCTTAGGACGTTGGGCAAATTATTGAGTACCTTGAGGTGGCATTATCGCTTTCTTGATAAAATCCCCCACCCCATTATCTTCCAACACTATTGTGATTCACTTCTTCCATGCATAGAAATTTGAGGCTCCCTATAAATTGTGATTTTACCTTAGTCCTAGGAATGCCATACTGCTATCTAAGTAACTTCTCTTCTCTTCTCTTCAAAAAACTCACAAACTAATCTATGTTCTTCACAAATCAATCTTTTTTCTTCACAAATTGATCTCTATGTGCTAGTATTTATGTTGATCCCTACTTTAATACCATTTTAATTTTCCATGAAAATTCACTGCTATGATGAACAATCTAAAACTAATTTCTTTTCACCAAGACACAAAATTTCCCAACAAAAGATAAGAAGTGGAATAAAATGCAGAGATAAAGAACACAATCACACAAAAGACACAAAAAAATCTTGGGAAAACCCACTTCTTCTTGTATAATTTTACCAATAGAGTTTTGAGCAATTAGATCAAATACAAGGGAAATCATTTGACTTTAAAACTCACTTGTTCTCACTACTAAAATAGCTAGAAACACCTTATAAAACCTTGACCTCTGCTCCTACTTCCTTCCATCCTTTCTAGCTCGATTTCCCTATGTTCATCTCTTCCTATTTTCTAGTGCAATCTGACCTATTTAGGATGGACCTCCTAAATCCTAGCACAATAATTCCTTATTTCTTAGCATTAATCTCCACAAGAAATTCACTCTATTCATTTTTGGATATAGGATCCTCTTAGATACTCTCTCACAATAAGGCTCTCACACACACAAACTTGTGCATACAAGAATGAATAAATATGTGCATTCGTCCTTTTATAGATTCGATCCATGCTAAATTAGGCTAGTTCAAATTTAGAACTCAAGATTTGAAGGCGAGTTAAATGAGAGTGTTACTTTCTCTCCTTCTAATCATCACTAGAGTTGTTAACTCATGCTATCTCCAATCAAATTTGGAGATCTAACTCACTCTTCTATAAATCAAGACTTAAAACCCAACTGATTTTAACTGAACTCGATCTTCCAACTAATCCTGTAGTCAAAATGATGAAGACTTCCACTTAATTGAAGCTCCAACTCTACACATGAACTCATGATGATTATTCTGATAAAATGGAAATTAACTCACCGGAACTAAAGCTTATCTCCTAGGGACAACTCAAGGTCTTCACTATCTAAGGCATAAGCCAAAAGACCTTGCTTGCTACATTTTCAACAAGGTATAAAATGCAAACATTCCTTAATTCATCCAACATGTCAAAATCAGATGGTATTAGTTGTTGTTCTACATCTAATTGTTTCTCAACATGCAATCTTTTTGGAAAAGGAGTATCTTTAGATGACCAGGAGCTCAAAATTTGCCAAAAATTCAAAGTTGTCAGAATGGTTTAGAACCTGAATGATAGTGTAGATCTCATCATCCTGATTCTAGTGTAACTAATTTCACGTGAAACAAACATTGTATGCTCCCAGAAAACAAGATTTGTTCACTTTGCCAAACAGGTAAAAAATTTGTAGGTGGCTGACATGGATGTTGACTAGGCATCTGTACTGCCTAGGTGGTAAGGGGAATATTCCTAGAATATTCTCAAAATATTTTGTTTCATTGGCTTCATTTTATTGTTCCACATGTTTTTGTTTGGGCCAATGAGGAGGTGACACGTGGTAAGCATGAGGCTACCACGTGTCCTAATGGCATATTAAAATTGTTATGGCAGATAGGGCAGAGGCTAGGCTCAATCCCGCGACCTCCCATTCAACAACAAAATGACTTACCAACGTGCCCACAGGGTGTTACTTAACAGGTAAGGGAGGCATTTTTGTTTTAATGTTTATTGCCACATAGTATGGGGGGTGGATGAACTTAACTGCCCCCCATGTGAACACCATAACCGCCAAGTGCTCCACCAACGTAGACTGCTAGCAGTCACCTTCACATGCCCCACATGTGAACATTCTTGCGCAAACCGTAGCATGCTATGTAACTGTCAGAGGGAGGGGGCTAGCACTGGTGGCTATCCCTAGGTGCATGGCCCCCCATATGACAATATTTTGGTTTTTAGACCTCGGTGGAAAAATTAATGGTCCTACAAATCCACTCGATTTTCGGCGAAAACATAGGATGATGCTAGATTTTGTGCAATTTGTAGAGCGAATAATGGAGAAACTAGGAGAGGTCATAGCTTCTCCAATTTTCGACCAAATTGGGTGCAAAAAGAGGCTAGGTAGACATTTTTGGACATTTTTGACTCATTGGAATAGGTATTAGAATCAAAGGAGCACTTCTATATAGGATTTTTTCTGTTTGAAATCTATGGGTGTTCATGGTCAACTAGAGTGTTGATTCATTTTATGGAGGAGTTTGAAGATGAAGATGACCTTGCAAGGGTTTTCCATCCTCCATGTGCTTTCTACAACAGCTATTACATAAATTTTGTAACCTTTATTCCTCTTTTCTCTATATGTGTTTTGGAGAAGATACTTGTTTATGTACTTCAAGTGGATTGTGGTAATGTTGGCGCTCTTTGAAGTTGGAGTATGGGGTCTTGGTGTAAGATGCAATTGTTTGCTAAAAGTTTACATGTTTGACTATAGGTTAACATGTGTATAGAGCGATAACACTTACGGAAGTTTTTTCTTTGAAGGAGAAACTAACCATTCTATTTCAACACTTTATGTGCTCTTATTTTTCTAAACATTGACCATAATGAAAAGGTGTCATGCCATTAGAGCTGATCCAAGGAGATGTAGCCCAGGAGGGGTGAACTCCTTTAATAATCGATGGTGTATTATTGATTGATGCATGCTTCCATTTAGTGTTTTGATTTCATGTTTAAAGTTTTTCATGAAATTAACTTTAAAAAATAACACATGAAAACTCATGTTTTTACTTGCTATTTTGAAGTACAAACCTCAAGAACATTTTTGTATTATGATGATGATATCAGCATAGAAATCTAATATTCCACATTCATATCAAGTTGGAATCAAAGAAATAGTTTTCTTTTTGCAAGGAGGAATTCACTGTTGTTTGCAAGTGAATGTGTTTTGAAGCTCAAGTGAGGGGTGGGTTTTGGAAAGGAGAGCGAGTATATTACAATCTCTACCACCAGTCCTACCTCAAGTTGCAGTGGAAGCTTCAAGCAAAGTATGTCCCAAGGAGGAGAGCCTACAAGAATGTCAGAGGATGTGAAATATTTTAGAAAGGCTTTCTTAGACATGGCAGAAACGGTGAAAGTCCTCTATGAAGAGAGGAATACCAAATTGCAAGTTGAAAGCTCTAGACCTCCAAGAGGAGAATGTTATCTAAAGGAAAAAGGTAACAAGAATGGTGATAAACTACCATCTTCTCCAAAACATTCATATTTTTTTACAACTCTTATGCAAGATGCTAGTGTATAAAGTCGCTCAGAGCAGGTAGATAGACAAGTTTGTACTTTTTCTGCACATGATGTGGAAGATGAGGTTCTATCAGCACCCAAATTCAAGGAGCTGAAAAAAGAGAGCCAAAGAGTCCAAGAGGACAAACTCAAAATCAAAAGAGAGTTTGAAAAAATATTTGTATGTCAACCAAAATATGAGGAAAATGGTAAGCATTTACATGCTTCTTCTTTACATGAAAGTGTTGATGTAAATTCATTTACAACCTTTGAAAAACATAGTAAAGGCATTCGATCCAAGCTCTTGACCAAGATGGGCTACAAGGGAGAAGGCCTTGGAGTAAACCATAAAGGCATTAAAAATCCAATTGAAGCCAAGGATAGGCCAAAGTATGAAGGGTTAGGCTATGTTGCAAAAGAAGAATGGTCTTCTAGCGACAACTCTTGGGTATTGTGTTCCTTTTTCCATAAAAGAGGACATGAGGAGGCAAGATGTTGGGATTTTCATCTAGAATTGGTACCCGCTTGGTTCCTCAAGAATAAGGAGGACTTGAAGTGCAAAACATCTCCAAAGACAGATAAACAAGTTTAATAAGAAACAAAGTTGTGTTCTTCTTTCCATGCAAGTTCCTCACACAAGAAGTGTAAGCTAAAGGGCAACAAAAAGAGGTATAACTGTCCTATTAATTCAAATGCTTTTCATAATGGAAAATAAAATGTTGATTTGAATAACATGATGAGGAATGTGCTTCCATGCACCTTTTTCTTTTCATCTAACCATTGTGTAGATAAGTGCTATAAAAGGAAAGGAATCATCACGAAGATGTTTATGTCTAATGGAATTGAGACTAGAAAGAGAAAATCTCATCCAAGGTTAAAGACATGTCAGCCAAGAGAAGCTCGAAAGAATTTTTTCACTCACTAAAATATCAGTGGCCATTGGGTTGAGAAGTGTTGGAAATTTTTTCCACATCTTCATCGTCGCAAGGGCAAGCAAATTATGCAAGAACCAGAAGAGGAAGTGACAAAAGAGAAAGTGGTGCAAGATGCAACCATCCCTAAAGCAACTTTAGAAGAAGAAAAAGTTCAAATAGAGGGTTCATTTACCTAGTTGGGTAAGAAATGGGTAGACTATTTGTCCAACTCAAGTTTTTAAATCTTTGTTTTTCACTAGTTGCATACCCCATAGTTGGGAAATTTGTAAAAGTGATGTTCATAAGAAAATCACTTATATGCAATAATATTTTCTTTGGGCATTGTTATACTAGTTTGGCTTGTTGATAGTCAATTTGAATGGAAAATTTGGGATTCAAGTTTATTCCATCTTGTAAAATAAATTTCTAATTGTAGTTTAAGAAAGCATTTTAAAATTGTTGTATGAGTAGTTGCAAAACATTCAATATACTACAAATATGTTAAGCACTCAAGTTATAAAAGTATTCACTATGTAAAACTTGTTTTATTTCATTTGTCAAAGTATTTTTGGGATCTTATCCTTGATAAGGATTTTTCAGAAGAGCGCTATGGAATTCTTCTTGGGAAGGATGTTGTAGTGGATGGCTACAGCGACATGGACAAGCCAAGAAGAACACTAAACTTGAATTCTTTGGTTAAGTTATATTTAAAGTTTAGCTTGAGAAATAACCAATACAAGTACAAGTCAAGGCACAACAATCATTGATTGAATCGAGTTTGGAAAAGTGAAGGAATTGTACCTTAAAATGCTGAACAATTGAAAGTGAACTTTTGAGGACCAAAAGTTTTTAGTGGGGAAGAGTGATCAGAAGCTCAAAATTTTCCAAAAAATAAAAGTTGTCAGATTGGTTTGGAACTTGAATGACCACATAGATATCGTCATTATGATTCCAGCACAACTCATTTCGCATGAAACGGGCATCGTATGCTCCCAGAAATGTGATTTGTTCAATTTGTCAAAAGGGTAAAAAATTTGCAGGTGGCAGATAGGGATGCTGACTGGGCATCCACACTGCCTAGGTGGCAAGGGGAATTTTCTTGGAATATTTCTAGAATATTCTCAAAATATTTTGTTCCGTTGGCTTCATTTTATTGGTCCACATGTTTTGTTTGGGCCAATGAGGAGGTGACACTTGGTTAAGCCTGAGGTTTCCATGTGTACTCCTAATGGCATATTAAAATTGTTATGGTGGATAGGGTGGAGCCCATGCTTGACCCTGCGAAATCCCATTCAACAACACAATGAATTACCAACGTGCTCGGAGGTTATAACTTAGCAGGTAAGGGAGGTGGGTTTGTATTAATGTTTATTGTCACATAGTATGGGGGGGGGGTGGACTTAACCGCCCCCTTGTGAACACTATAACTACCATTGTTGACTGCTAGAAGTAATTACCAAGCGCTCTACCAACGAAGGTTGCTAGTAGTCACCACCACCAACTCCACATGTGAACACTCCTGCACAAATTGCTAACATGTTATGTAACCGTCAGAGTAAGGGGGTTAGCGCTGGGGGCTAGCCCCTAGGTGCATGGCCCCCCATATGACCGATCTTTTGGTTTTTAGGCCTCGAAAGAAAAATTAATGGTCCTACAAATCCACCCAATTTTCGGTGAAAATGTCGCTCAATTAGAGCGCTTGGCGGGTGAAATTGTAGGATGATGTCGGATTTTGTGCAATTTGTAGAGCGAATAGTGGAGAAACAAAGAGATATCATAACTTCTCAAGTTTTCGACCAAATTGGGTACAAAAACAAGCTAGTTAGTCATTTTTGAACATTCTGGACTCATTGGAGTAGGTCTTAGAATCAAAGGAGCACTTATAGATAGGATTTTTTAAGAATGAATTCTATGGGTGCCATGGTCAACTAGAGTGTTGATTCTGTTTATGGAGGAGTTTGAAGATGGAGATGACCTTGTAGGGTTTTCCAGCCTCCATGTGCTTTCTACAACAACTATTACATCAGTGCCATAGCTTTTTTTCCTATTTTCTCTATATGTGTTTTGGAAAAGAGACCCGTTTATGTACTTCATGTGGATTGTCGTACTGTAATCCTCTTTGAAGTTGGAGTATGGGGTCTTGGTTCAAGATGCCTTTGTTTTCTGAAAGTTTACATGTTTGGCTATAGGTTAACATGTGTATGGAGTGATAACTCTTGCAGAAGTTGTTTCTTTGAAGGATAAACTAACCATTCCATTTCAACACTTTATGTACTCTTCTTTTTCTAAATAGTGAGCATAATGAGAAGGGGTCATACCATTAGAGTTGATCCAAGGAGATGTAGCCCAGGAGGGGTGAACTCCATTAACAATATCTAGTGTATTACTAATTGATGCATGCTTCCATTTAGTGTTTTGATTTCATGTTTAAAGTTTTTCATTAAATTAACTTTTAAAAAAAACACATAAAAACTCATGTTTTTACTTGCTATATTGAAGTACAAGTCTCAAGCACATTTGTATTCTAATGAGGATCGTAGCATAGAAATCTAATATTCCACATTTAGATCATTAGATGTAGAGAATTGATGTACTGTAGGGATAAAGGAAGCATGTTTTATCGTTGGATCATCTATTATTTTATTGGGAATTTCTTCCTCATTTTTCTCTTCAATGATAATAAGGGATTATTTATTAAGTACCCTTCCTGATATAAGATGAATACCATTTAGATCTATAGGGGTAATCATGTAAGTTGGAAATTTATGTAACTCACTATTGTAAGCGAGTTGATCTACTTTATTATTTGGATTATTTGTATTCTAAATGGCTTGTGTGAATAGTTGATTTGGTATGCGAGGAGTTTATGTAGAACGATAATGTAATTGTTGTGGTTGTGGTTTTTGTGTTTGCAAAGGAAGTTGATTTGGTTAATATTTCTAAGGATGTGGATGATATTGAGGATGATATGGTGGATATTAAATATTTTGGGGATAGTGTTCTGTATATTGAGGAAAAATTGGCATACCTCCATAATAATTCCCTCACCATCCTTGTTGCTAAGGTTGGTTTTTGTTTTGTGGTGGCCATGGTTGCCAAGGTAAAGGGGTATTCAACGTCTGTTGTGTATATTTCTAATATGGATTAAATTTCTAAGTAGGATCTTGGATAATACTTGGTTGTCATGATTGCCATGGGCTTCTTGGAGTGACATAGCAAAGCTTCTCCGCAGTCACTCCATTGTCGCTTTGATACTGCCTTTAGCTATGGTAAGGATGGGAAATCCTTTGTTACATGATTTTCTACACATATAACACATATTTCAATGTCATCAAAGATACATTCAAGAAAAAGATGTTTTTTCTACATCTTGGACAAATGATTGACAAGACTTTGGAAAGACATCAAGCATTAATGGTCATTTTATTTATGAAAATAATGGAAATTAGGAGAAAAGGAAGGTGAAAGGTCACATGTTACATGTGAGGAGGAAATTGAAGTAAAATAATGGAAAATTGAAGAAAGCAGAGGCCTCATTAATAAAAAGGCTTCTAAGGATCGGTTGACAGACTTTTGTTGGTTCCTTTTTGGAGCTCTCTCCTATTCTCTCTCTTTCATACTCCTAGAAACTTAGATTTTTCTTGGAGCACTCTTATAGGAGTGTGGTATACTTGGAGTTTTGGAGAAAGAAGGCAAAGGAAGAGTAGGAAAGTGTAAGAGGAAATCAGAATCAACATCTACAATGGGTTTTCCTCGCAGATACAGAGTTGCATGTATGATTTCCTTGCTATTTTTGGCATGCATGGTATATGCATGTGGTTTCTTGGTTATGATTTGTCATTGGCATGGAGGAATGCCTAGATTGACACTGGATTGCTTGGCCTTGCCATTTCCTGGATAGCCATGGTGTTGTGGATTTATTTCCTTTTTTTCTGGTTGGTTCTCATGTTCCTTTGGCTATGGGTTGAGTTACTAGTTCCTGGAAGCCTTGGTTGGACAAACGCTCTACAAGCCTTGTAATAACTTGGGTTGAGTTACTAGTCCTGGAAACCTTAGCTGGACAAATGCTCTAGAAGTCCTGTAAAAAATTGGGTTGAGTTACTAGTCCTGGAAGTCTTGGTTGGAAAAATGCTCTGAAAGACCTTGGTGGGTTGAGTTAGTAGTCTTGGAAGCCCTAGTTGGACAAACGCTCTTGAAGCCCAATGACAACTATCAGTTGAGTTACTAGTTCTGGAAACCCTGATTGGAACAAACACTCTAGAGCCTTAGACAATTTGAGCAGAGACCAATCTAGTGTTGGTTAGTGATGTAAGATCATGAGGTGGAATTATTTGTTAAGGGTTGAGGTGGTTGGCCTCTGGAAGCCCTGCTTTGGCTTTGTTGGATTTGTTCCATGAGATCCCACATTTATGCTTGGAATATGGTACGAGGGTGACTGGATGAAAGAGATGTTTGGTTCAGACTATTCAATGGTGAGGTGGTTCATGGAAGACCCAAATATGGTTGCATTTTTCATATGTTAATAAGATATTCCTTCCTCTTGTATTTGATGGGTAAATAGACTTATTTATATGTGGCTTTTATGGCTATTATATCCTTGTTATTTCCGTTGATTATATGTTGGCTATGAGCATGTTTTATGACAATAATGATGTACATCTCTCATCATGTTTTGATTTGTAAATGAATGAACAATGAATATGTCACCTAATAGATGATAATGCAGCTAGTGTGATAAGGCATCAATGTTTCTTAGTGATTCTTAGATAATTATGAGACCCCTATGCTCAAATCTATTGTTATGACATGTAGAATGCATATTTGTGACATGTTTAACGAAATGCAAGTCATGGCTAGAAGGGGTCCAATCAAGTATTTGTTCAAGAATTTGGAATTGTATCATTGTTACTTTTTATTTCTGGAAGTTTCAAGAAGTTCTGGGAAGTGGCCTCAATCCTAGCCCTTAAAAAGTGGCACATATTCCAACGTCACAGACTCTGAAATAGCTAAAAAATACCCCATT
>APFE031608874.1:0-25889 GCA_000404065.3 Pinus taeda
AATACCTCTTATCCAATGCCTATAACCTTATGAGTAAATGAGAGCACTTTAAAGCAATGTATTCAGAATTTCAAATTACACAAATGAGTATCTTTAGGACAACAGAGAATTACTTATGCTTCAGTAAATAATTTTAGGACAGTAGTGAGCAATTTATGTTAAATAGTCAAAATATTTCAGATTTGCTTATTTCTTTCTCTGTTTGGATTAGAGGGAGAACATAGAATTGACATTAAAATATACAAGTTCAGATTTCTAAATGCTTATGCCAGTCAATAAGGACTTATGAGCAAGACAAGTAATACTTCAAGGAGTTTAATAATTCTCCGATATACTAGATAAGTTTAATGCCACTGTATTCAACCACTGTTGTGCAATATTAGTTGACTGAAATAAGAAGGTAAGGGTTTAGAAAATGCACACCAGAGAGCTTCAAGGGCATGAAGGCACTTGTCAGATATGTCAACAAAATTCTTTTGAAGATGATCCTCCTGCAATACAAGCATACCTCAAGTTGTTTGCATAAATCAATGATCAGCCTCAGAAAATTATCAAAATCACACCAGTGACTGAAAGGTGATTGGAAGAGGCAACGCTATGAGGTCTTGAAGAAGCGTTGAAGATTAAGAGGCCTTAGAGGAAAATTGTCAGCCTCCAACTTCCTGTAATGGCTCTCTTGCATTGTAGCTTTTGGCTCCATTCGGCTCATAGGAACTCCTTTAGTTGTTTCATGTCAATAGAAAATATAGTATTGATAGCCTTGTGCCATAGAACATTGTAAAGTTCTACAGGTAAGATTTATTAGGCACCTAACTCAATAGCCAAGGCCCAAAACCATAAGATGGTATCTTTTTAACTACGCATCCTAACAATGCCTCTATTAACTACCTAATATTGCAATACAACACGTTCATGACAAATTGCATCTGTAAAGACCAAGTAAAGACTAGTATAGAAGAGAAATCTTGCTCCATTGCCACATCCACCTTTCTATTGCTACAAATGAGGTCTTCTCACGAGATCAATTATTCATCATATTTATTCACCATAATCTGCCTATTTATATTTCCTCCTTCTGAATTTAACAATTTGTAACACTGCATAGTAACATAAAACTCATATTTGTATGATTTATGAGAAGGTTTGTTAACAGTTTAATTCAAATTTCTCAAAAACCATCAATATACTAAGTTACCAAAATGCTATTTATCTAAAAATTTGTGAGAGTGGATATTATTATTCCATCTCCAAGTTAAAGTGACTTTAGTTCAAGTCAAAAGCACACTTATAATTTAACGCATAAAATGTGGCTCCAGCCTAAAGAAACCAGTCTTTGATAAAAAGAGAACAAAGCAGACCTAACATAAAATAAACCCACAGCAACCAATAGAACTAAAATCAAACAACCAGTGAAGCCCTTCATGTAGTCTATTGATTATACGGCCAGTGAAAATTTCAAATTTAAATTTGAAGACCAATATACTTTTAGAAAAATGGAAAACTTATGACATGGTAGGCGTTCAAATGAAAGATCTCGCTGATAAAAATATATACAAATTTGGGTATGAAATAAAAAATTTTGGCCAGGGATCAATTTGTTCTGTTCTGTAATCATCTTCCAAATTTCAGAGACGAACCTCAATTTAATTTGTATTTCCAAATACGCGAACCACCTCAAATGGAATGAAGGTAGGCATGACAAATTGTTTCGTACTGCTTCTACAAACTCGAAAATTATTAGGCAACT
Organism: Pinus taeda; assembly: GCA_000404065.3. Taxonomy (NCBI): domain Eukaryota; kingdom Viridiplantae; phylum Streptophyta; class Pinopsida; order Pinales; family Pinaceae; genus Pinus; species Pinus taeda. The sequence goes on from APFE031608874.1 coordinate 1,748, forward strand.
AACTAACTACTAGATTGTTGAAACACTAACACCTAACCTTTACACCTTTGACCAAGATAAAGATTAAATGCTCCTAATACAAAAAGGTGGATATTCTGCAGTTGTAGAATAAGTTATACATAGAACTTACCCGCATGCATGCAGCCTGCATGAGTCTTTGTATTAAAAATAAAATTCAACTAATTGTTCCTTTTATATGCGGATAACCCCAACTGAAACTTAAGCAGAAAAACCACTGCCATAAACTAAATCCCAACACAAATTCATCTAAGAATGAGTCCAATTAACTGAACCTAAGAGAAAACCATTCTTGGATTACATAATCGGAGCTGTACCCAATTGAAGTTTGTTTAAAAGAACTACAATCATCTGAATCGAAATGAAAAACATTCAAAGAGTACAACGTCAGCAAGCCCAATTAAAAAAAAAAAATCATATAATCCCAAACGAAATCTTAAAATCCAGCGATCAATTTCACAGATGAATTAAACCGAAAAATGAAAACCAATGCATCAATCCAATAATTAAAGGACAAAATTACCCTCCATGCCCAATTCCGCAGCAATATGTTGCGAATTTCAATTGGTAGGAGGAACCCAGATATCTTGGCATTGCATAACTATTGCCATAATATTCCATTAATTCATAGAAATCGAAGACAGAATTGCAGATTCATTTGCCGCATTGCATCTACAGTGATGGAAAACAATCGTATGATCAAAACCAAACTAGCAGTTAGTTCCCGATATGAGTCAAACTCATATGAATGTTGATTAAAACCGCTCATGTTGATTAGATGCATGTTTCATGCAATACTTTCAGATTTCAAGCTCTTGCAGAGGCACTTCAATGATAATTGTGGAACAAAAGAGGATATATAGCATCGATTAGTTGGATTGTCACAATTCATTGACTGGCCTGGAGATTATCGTACTTAAATAAGATAAGATCTTCAGATTGATAAACAGGAGGTTTTTCTACATCCTTTGATTACTGTAAGTAATTTAATTACACAAAAGGACCCCCAAGTGATCATACTAATGTGTCTCAAATAGAGAACGGAAAGGAGAGTTCCTAAGCATCTAGCCAATCCTGTAAACTCTGACTTAATCCAAAAAAAATACACAAAGTAGAGCCTTGAATGAATTCATTTAACTTGCCCAGCCAACACCATAGCATAACCATGTGATCGAACGGTGTAGAGTTCAGAGTTATCTGTTGTTGTGGCATGCCCTACTTACAATTCAATCATGTGACCAAAGTCACCAAACCAACATGTAGATTGAACAAGGAATCCTTAGAATATGAAAACATTTCATTGTATCACCGACCAAAAATAATTTACCATACGACTTGATATTCAATGCGCCTCCCATCTTATGGTTTGTAGCTATGTTATCAGAACAAGAAATAGAACAGGAAATGAAAAGGAAACAAGAAACAGAGCTAGATAGTTTTGGGGATAAAAAATGTGACCCCTTCACCTCATAGCAAAGAAAACACAAACCAGGGGACGAAAACAGGAACTGAACAAGAAAACAGGTCTCCTGGTCCAGTTTCTGGTAAATTAGATTTGCGGGTGGCACCTGCCTACAACTGGTCTTAAGGTCTACCTCTATTGCTCATAACAAATTACGCCTATTACCAACAATACCCACAAGATCACCGATATCGAGTATGCATGTATTGATAAAAGATGGCCCAATCACCTAAACAGCTCTGGTTGTCATTCTCAACAGACACAATTTGATCAATAAAACACCTTTTACAAACTTCCAAATTTCAGCATAAAAAATATGAATTCCAAGCTATAATTTTACCATCAGCCGTCGCAACTATTTCAGACATACCCAAATACAGAAATTTGAAATCTATGCTCCATAAATTTTAAATAAATATATATTCTGAATGTCTGTTTACCCTGTGAGCACATATCTATTCACATAAACATATAGACAAAAGCATATCCATGGACGCCCATAGTTTAACACGTTTTTGCAAAATTCACATAACTGGCCTGAAAGAAACAAACCCGAGAACACACAGAAGAGCTTCTCATAATTATGAAAACACAATATTTCCCTCTCTCATGTGACCGTAGCCTTCACCTTACCAGATTAGTTGCAGTGCTCGAATTGGCAGCTCGACTCCTTTAAAAATGAAAAGAAAAGAAAACCTCAAAAGAAAAAGAAAAAAAACAGGGTTTCAATCAGATTAGATGCTTTGATAATCTTATATTTATTGAAAAGAATGCAAACCAAATAAAATGGAGCTTCAGTTGGTTTATATATCTGAAACCACCCTCTTCTCAGATTTCCTACGCAACAGTAGAGAATTCTAGAGATTTCTGCTGTAAAAATGAAAAGAAAACTTAGGAGAACAAAACATTGAATAAACATGAATAATTAGTTTCCCTATCCAGCATCAAAATCTACTGAAAATTGAATAATTTACCAATTCACAAAAATATGTTGCCTCCAGGAAGTAATCAACCTGTAACTCAAAAAAACAGTCAAGTTAAAAATTCCAACAAAGTAAATTTCCAGATGCCCATAGGCCCTAAGGATTAAACTTGCTCTGATACCATATGTAACAACCCAAAATAGATATCTAATTAAAAAAACCTTAACTATAAAGTGTACTTACCTAGGACTACCTGTGTAATAATAGGCTTACCGCAACAGGGTTTTGGGGACGACTCTCCTCCCAACCGTAGGCTCAATTGTGCAGAATTCTGCAACAACTGGCCACCCTCGCGCCCTCAATCATCGACTACTGCCAGTATTCCTAAGTCTTAGCATTCTCCCAAGAGAATGAAGATGGAACCTCAGAATGATTGAACCCCCATAAACCTCCTCACCATTCATTAAATAGAACAAAGCCTTGGAAGGGAACCACATGCACACCCTCCATGTGTCCCACATGCACACCCTCCATGTGTCTGCATGCTTCTTTTTCTCTACTTTCCTTTGATTGTATTTCTTAAATATGGTTATTAATATCATTTATCATTTATTATTCTTTATTATTTATTATCAAGTGATTTATTTATTATTCTTTATTGTTTATTATTTATTATTATTCATTCTTTTTATTATTAATTATTATTTTTGTATTTATTTTTATTAGTTATTATTATTTATTATTTATTATTAAGGGAGGGATATTACAGAGAAAAGGACTCAGTGCTGCAAATCGAAGAAGTAAGGAGATAGGACAACTCACTCCCTAGTGAAGAGTGACCGGTTTGAGCATGCCCTTCATCCAGGAACCAACTGAAGTACCGCAAATGAACGTGCCTAGAAACCTTCATTCTGAACTATTTACTCTTTCCCAGTAATTGAAAATCTCTATGTCCACTACCGCTTGTTCATTGCAGAGAGCTTTGAAACTGCTCTGAGGTATCTCCTGCCACATCAGCTCAGTTCTGTACTTTGAATTTTTCACACCTTGATTGGCCAGAGTATCCGCGAGCTTATTGGCTTTTCTTCAAACATGATTAAAACTTACAGTTCGAATACTCAGAAGATGATTTTGAATTCTCTGATACACTTGAATTAGTCTCCAGTGTTTCGAGACCTTCTCTGGAGCTGTTCCACAATTGATTCTCTTGACCGCATTGATAGAGATCTCTGAATCTGCTTCAACACTGACATTGGAACAATATGTCAATTTCAGAAGCTCTAAATAATGTTCCAAAGCCATTAATTCAGCCATATTGTTGGTGGTTATCCCTAAATGGCAATGGAAAACAAAGATGATGTTTCCATCTTCATCTCTTAAAACACCTCCATAACCTGTTGTTCTAGGGTTGCCTTTTGAAGCACCATAAATATTACATTTTAGGTAACCTTTTAGTGGAGGATGCCAGAAGTTCTTCTCGGTATCCATATCTTTTGCCTTTCTGAACTGATCTTGGGGAATGAGCTCATGTAAACCCAGTTGTATGAGAGTTTTCAAATCATAATTAGTAGGACGATTCTTCAGAAAATTGTGGATAGTGGTGCTAACTGTCTCCTTAATTTGCTTCAGGATCAAGCCCAACAGATGAAGAGGGGTAGTTTGTTCACCCTTGAAAATTCTTTTATTCCTTTCTTTCCAGGCATTCTAGATAATGAAGCTTGGCGTGAAGGCCCAGGTTAAATTAAGGATCTCATTTTTTGAGAAGTTTCTTCTCCACTTGTTTAGGGTGTTAATAACACTGTCTTTATCTCTGTCTGTCTGTTGGAAAATTGTGGCAAAGGAATCCCACAACCAGGTGGTGAATGTGCAGCTGTTGAGAATGTGTTCCATTGTTTCCTCTTGGGCTTCACATAGCTGACATCTAGAGGGCCCAATAATTCCCATTTTTCTAATATTGTCCCAAGTTAAGATTTTCTTGTGATGGACTAACGACATGAATAGCTTGACCTTCATCCATCCTTGTTGGCTCCAAAGTTGTTGCTAGGAATTGTTCGGAATGCAAGAATCAAGATTCAAGATTATCCTCTTTGCTTCCCTAAGATTAAAGATGCCTTCTTTATTGAGGCCCCATCTTAATTGATCCTGTCCCTCTGATACCAAGATTTTCCTTTGTTTTAAAATGCCCATTAGTGCCTCTGTTTTTGTTTTTATAGGACTCTCATCTCTGCAGTCTATGATTCTCCAGTTTCTCCATTTACCAGTATCATGAGGAAGAGTCCAGAAATCTTTAACTTTGGTTAATCCTTGGGAGTCTGTTTCTTGCTTGAGGCACATGAAATCCTCTTTTAATAAGATTGGTTCTTGTTGAGATTTATCTTCCGAGAAGAGAGCTAGATCTCCTTCTCTGATCTCCCAGAAACTGTTGTCTTAAACTAGGCTTTTGTTATCCCAGGCTTTATTCCAAATGTATGATCCTTTTATGTTCCCCGACATTCTTATAAGATATTTTTTTTTCCAGGAGCTTGCATATTTTTCTTTCCAGGTCATGGCCCATTTAGCTTCAGGTTCCTTAACCCATCTCCACCAGAGCTTGGCTCCCAAAACTTTACTTAGAATCTCCGGATCATTTAAGCCTGGGCCCCCATGACTCTTGGGTTTGCAGATTTCTTCCCAAGAAACCAGAGCCCATTTCTTCCTGGTTTCCTCTTTTCCCCAAAGGAAATCTCTCTGAATATTGTTGAATTGCTGCAACACTCCTTTGGGCGCTGGGAGCGCTGATAAAAAGAACACAGGGATAGATTGTAGAATGACCTTGACTAGATCAACCTACCAGCAAGGTTCAATGATCTGATAGTCCATTTTTTAACTTTTTCTTGCATCTTGTTGAGCACCGGTTCCCAAATACTTTTATGTAGCGACCTAGCTGTGAGCAGAATTCCCAAATATTTTGAAGGAAGGGAATCCCTCTGGAAGCCCAAAATTCTGGAGATATTTCTCTGAATGGAAATGTTAGTATTAAAGAAAAATATTTTAGATTTGGAGGGATTGACTTCCATACCTAACGCCAAGGCAACGTTAAATAGAATTTTTTTGTAAGCCAAGGCTTCTTTAACTGTAGGAATACCTTGCAGCATAGTGTCATCCAAAAATTGTTGGTGATTCACTGATTGACCATTCTTCGTTAACCGAAGGCCCTTAATTATTCCCTCAACCTTGGCTCATTTAATGGAATTTCCCAAACCTTCCATCATGATGATGAAGAGAAAGGGAGAGAGAGGGTCTCCCTGCCTTAGACCTCTAGAAGGAGTGAAGATACCTGAGGGTGAACCATTCACTAAAATTGAAAAGCTGGAGGAAGTAACCACAGCCATAACCCATCTGATCGAGTTGTGATCGAACCCAAACGCAAAAATGACCTTCTTGACATAGATCCAGTTCACCTTGTCATATGCTTTGGCAATGTCTAATTGCATGATCATACCAGCCTATTTCTTACTGGTAAGCATATGAACTACTTCATGAGCTTGAATAATGTTGTTTATGATCTGTAACCTTCCACATAACCTTATTATTCCCTTGAAATTAAAGAAGGGAATACCGGTTTGAGTCTACTGGCCAGCGCCTTCGATATAATTTTATAAACCACATTGCATAAAGAAATGGGTCTAAACTTATCAGCAGTCAGGGCTGAATCTTGTTTGGGAATCAGGGAGATGAAGGAGGTATTGAGGGCTTTCAGAATAGTCCTGTTTCTTTTGGAATGCTCTACCACATTCACGATATCTCGTTTGACAATGTTCCAGCATGCCTTAAAAAAGTCTACATTGAAGCCATCTGGTCCAAGAGCTTTGTTGTTTTGCATGTCTTTAATAACTTCACTTACCTCATCTTCAGTTACTGGTTTATTCAGGTTAAAATTGTCCTCTCTAGACACCATCTTAGGGATATTTTTTGTAATTTCCTTGATATATTGCTCTTTGTTTAGATTATTTTCCTCAGTGATGCCTCTGAAATGCTGCACCAACACTATTTCGATACCTTTATGAGAGGTCTGAAGTTCTCCATTTTCATTCAGTATCAAAGAGATTCTATTGTGAGCTCTATTGGCTATGGTGGATCTATGGAAAAATCTGGTGTTATGTTCACCTTCTTTGAGCCACTGAACTCAATACTTTTGTTTCCAAAATATTTCCTCTTGTTTACATAATGTTTCCCATTCATGATGGTATTTATCAGCTTGTTCACTTTTGACTTTATCAAAACCATCCATGATCAGTGCTTGATAGAGTTCTTGGAGTTTGATTTCCACTAATTTTTAATCCACAAAAATGTTGCCAAACTCCTTCTTGTTCCATTCTTTGAGCTTGAGTTTTATGTTCTTGAGTCTTTTATGAAGGAGGAACATTATAGTGCCATCTGTATGCAAATCTTTGGACCACCATTTTTCTATATTGCTGATGAAATTTGGATGGGAGAGCCACATATTCTCGAATCTGAAGGGTCTATTCCTGGGAGAATCAATCCCCTTGATTTCTAATTGAATCGGTCAATGCTCCGAGCCACCAAAGGGGAGAACACTAGCAGTAATTTCTTTGTTTGTGAGCATAAGCTCCTCTAATAACAAAAATCTGTCTAATATGGAGGTGACCTATGCCTCCCCTCCTTTTTTATTATTCCAAGTGAAACGACCATTGTGTGTTTCAGAGTCAACTAGTTTCATCTCCTCTGTGGAATGGTATTGAATATTTACTTAACAGTCTGGTACCACCTTTTTTTTTTTTCGGAAGAGATTTAATCATGTTAAAATCTCCTCCCATGATCCAAGGAATTTCGTCATGCCTACTTCTAAGATCAACCAAGGATTCAAGAAACCTGAGTTTTTCATCTATTCTTTGAGGCCCATAAATTTTAGTGACCAAGAAGGTAACTGATACCCCAACTGGTTGAAAATTTATTGAAAGGTAATTTCTAGATGCCTCCGCATCTATTATGCTAACTTTTAATGGGTTCCATAGATTTAGGATACCTCCCACTATGTTCTCTGTTTCAACTTTTAAAAACTCAAATATGTCAAGCCATTTTCTCTGGATTTGTTTTAATTTATGAATAGAGCATTTTGTTTCTTGAATGAAGATAATGTATGGCATTGCTAGTTTCATTCTGTTACTTAGTATTCTTTGCTTTCTTTTACTACCAAAACCTCTGATGTTCCAAGATATGAACTTCATAATTAAAGATTTGTAAAGGAGTAACTTGTTAAGTCTTTCATCTTACTCGAACCTATCATTAGCTTTCCACACTCCATCAGGAGCTCATTTTTCTTTTTTCTGCCCCTCTTCTTTCCTAGATTTCTAGTCACTAATCCTGGAGTTGCTTTCATAGTTTTCACACCTCGGTGCTCTTGCTTGTGAATGTTTTTGCCTTTGTCCATTCCTTTTTCCTGAGCTTTCCATAAAAACAACTGTTGTATTCTGTTGCATTCTTCTTGAGGCAGAGAATCTATTCCTTCCTTGGTTCCTTGCATCAAGAATCCTTCTAGATCCAGGTTCTCCTTATCCAGTATTTCCGGTAGTTCCTAATCCTCCAGGTTCTCCTTATCCAGTATTTCCATTTCTGTTTCAATCGTCATTGGATCTTTTGGATAACCAGTATCTTGAGAATGTTTGTTGTCCTCTTCCTTTTCTTCTTCATTAGGACCTGTCGTCTGAGACTGGTTTTCTCTCGTGATTTCTTCATTCTCTTCCAGCACTTGAAACTTGCTCTGATTGTTCTTCTACGCCTTGTTGTGTTGTTGCTTTGGCCCCTTTTTTCCCACTTTCCCTTTACTTGTCACTTTCTGAAAGCTATCAATCTCCTTCAAGGTATCAGGTTTTCTTTTATTCTTTGTTTTACCAAGAGGGCATTCTCTGAACAAATGTCCATGCTCATGGCATCTACGGCATCTGAATGGGATATGCTTGTAGTCCACTGCCTACACCCATTCTTCATCAAAAACTTCCAAGATTACTTCCTCCAGAAGAGCACTTGATAGATCCATTTCCACACATATTCTAGCAAAGGAGGTATATTTACCCCTTCTTGTGGCTTCAGAAGTTTTGATGAAACATCCTAATTTGTTGCCAATGGAAGTTAGCAATTTTTCTTGCCAATAATCCAAAGGTAGAGAATAGAGCCTTACCCAAACAAGGACTGAAGTGAAGGTTTCCCGCTCTGGAACAAAGTTCATCTTCCAAGGCCTCATATAAAGACCAGTTGCTGCATAAAAGTAGGGTCCTCCTTCAAATATTCTGTCTTTGTCTTAGATGTTTGAGAACACTAGTGTGAAGAATCCTTTTGACCCAAGATGTAGGTCAATGCTTCCTTTCAGTTTCCAGTGATACTTGATCCACCTTTGCAAAGATTTTTCAGTGGGCCAGAGTCCCATGAATTTACAGATAATGGCGTAGGTTCCCATGTGTTCCCTATGTGCCTGTAGAGTAGGACCATTTAATATTATTCGAGGAGTGATTTCTTCTTTAGGTTTGCAGGGTCCCTTTTGTTTTTTGTCTCTTGCACCCTGACTTTTGTCTTCTTCCTTCGTGTCCTTTGTGCTACTATTTTCCTTGGTCTTGTTCTCTTTTGTTTCCTTTTCCTTATATTTGTTCCTACCATCCATAAAACTTTTGCTGCTGATTTTCGGTGTTTTGCCTCTACCAGCTGCTGCTTCTTTGTAGGAGGGAGTCGAGCTCCCTCCTCTTGCACCCTCCATTAGAAAGGAATACCTGCACCATTCTGAAACCCTATTCTATCGCTCCAACTAGGCGAGCTTCATCCACATACCAAAAGGTGAGCGGGCTTGGCCCAAGCAAGTATCCCCACGACTAGTCAACGCCCTCGCTCAGGCTTGAGCACAAGATCTCACAGTCTTTATGAGTTTGACTTTACCAACCAGCCACCTCCACCAACCTTTTTTAGTTTTGTTTTATGATTTTCAGGGCCGAAGGTTGAAAAAGGGACACGCGGAACTTAATACAATTTCACTCTATTGAACTAGTTGATAATCAAGTCATCATGGGAGATTTGGCATAACGTTACCTTGAAGAATCCAATTTTCGTCTAACTTGTGGTGTTGGAAAGAAGAATCATAGAGATACCACATGACAAAATTTTAGACTTTGGAGAGCCAAAACTATAGAGTTACAACCATTTCCAGATTGATCTCCTAAAAGAGAGAAAAAGGTGTGTATTTGTTGTTTTAATTGCATAAATTTTGTTTGAAAATTCAATTTGAAGTGATTCCAAGCGAATATTAAAGCATAACCATCATATAACCAGCATAGAATCTGTTACAAACCATTCATAAGATCAAAATAATAACTAGTACTAGTGTTCATCGATCATATAAAAAATAACTTATATTAATATTCAAAAGCCAACCAATTCATAGACTTCCACGTACCACCTGACCATTGATTAGGCTAAACCAAATCTCTTTTTTCATCAAATCACCCTCGTGCCATATAGAAAGCATGAATGTGGGATCATATGGGTTAAACCAAAATAGAACCAACCAGCGCTTCTAAAGGCCAAACCACCTCAACCCTCAACCACATTGATTTCACCTAAGCTGGTTCAAAAATCACTAACATCAAAACAAGCTTGGATGCCTTTAAATTCCTTAACTAACTCTAGAGGAATTTTCCTAACTCCACCCATCCATCAAGAGTTCCAAGAGAAATCCCATCTCCACTCTTGACCGTTGGGAATTTTCCCAAGAACACCTCAACCAGGATCCAAGTTTGTAAGCTATTCAAAGCTAATCAAAGAGAGAACCCAATACATCATATCTATCCAGGAAATGGAAAGGCAAGGATGAAACCACTGTCAATCCAAGAAAATATCATGCCAATGACAATGAAATGACCAAAGAACCACATGCATGTACCTTGCATCCAAATCTCAGCAAGGAAATTACACATGCAACCTATTACATGCAATGAAATCCAGTTGTAGTTATTGATCCAACCTTATCTCACTCCTCAATATTACTTTTCATGTCCTTTAATTTCTTCTCTCCAAGTCCAAGTGAATGCTAGGATGCTCCAAGAATTCTCTAAATGTGCAAGAGTCTAAGAGAGCTAGAATGAACAAGTTTTGAGCCAAAAATTGTCAAAATATGTGAATTGTTTGTCTGATGTCTTTTGTCATTGATGTCAAGTCTCTTCCTTCCCTTTTTCTTCATTTTCCTTAATTTCCTCTCAAATTTCCCCTGCATGCATATTTGTGTCTTTTCATCTTCCTTTTCTCCTATTTTCCTTTATTTCCTTAATCAAATGCCATTTATTGCCCCTTTTCCTTTGCCATTTCCTTTTACCATTTCCATAACCATTAATAAGCCACAAGTGATGCCCACTTAATGTTTACCCACCATTCATGTTGGAATACATGTCCCATGACCTTAGTCTTATTTTATTTACATGGAAAATCAACCAAAGGTTGTTACAAACCCCTCCCCCTTGGGGGAACATCGTCCTCGGTGTTCGATGACACTTATGACCATCAAAACATACTACCTATGGAGCTTTATAACACAAATCGATGAAATATTTACAATAAACAACTACTAAAAACCATGGAAATCATGAAACATATACTACTTATTGGAGCTTTATAACACAACTTGATACATTGTTGACAATGACATGCTTACATACATACATACATGTATATATATATATATACATGTTGGGCATGGAATCCCCTCAAGGCATGTTTCGGGACTCAAAGCCCAAATTTTGTTGTAAAGACTCCGCGAATTATAGGCGCAGAGCGCGAAATGTATAATAGAGTCATAGGGTTATTTGCCCTAGTCTTGTAATGTAGTGTCGGCCTACCCATGGTCCGCGGACCATGGGATTGTATAAATAGAGCAAGGCTCTAAGTGTAAAATATAACGAAGGAATAGATGGAAAGGTTGAAGTAAAGTAGAAGCACAAAGCAAGAGCCTAAGTGTGTCTTGTGTCGTGGGGTAGGAGAAGGCTCTGCAGCTGAGTGCGCAAGGTAAAGTCGAGTCTGTAACCAAGGAAGAGAATAATAAAGAGAAGTTTTATCTTAATTCTATGTATCTGTTCTTGGGTTGCATGTTTGATATAAATTGCAAATGTACTATTTATTTACTCCGCGCACCTATATGAATGATTTAGATTGCTAAGTATAATTTACACATGCAAGTAAGCTAAGTTAGTTAACTAATAGTAGAATACTAGTAAAGGCTTGGGTAATAACAGCATTCGGCCCCCGAGTAGGGCTGCACAAAGGCAGCATCTCAGGTTGCAAGGTACGGGTAAGTGTGCATAGCGACGTGTGTGCAAGGTCAAACCATGGACCACTTGAAACTCATTAGACATCTCCAGGGTGCGAAACCTGGTTCTAGCACCCTCCCACACTACTTCGGGTGAGACCTCAGTCTATGCTCTGCGGACTATTTCCGAAAGGGCTAGTAGTACTGATATTTTTTTTGTTATATCACCTCTAAACCTGGGTTAGTCCCCAACAAGCCAACAAATGGTTCCATTGTCGAGACCAGGATCTTCATAAGGGATGTTTGATGTCGTGTCACTAGAATTTGACAAATAAAGAAATTGAAGAGCGGCTGGATAGAAAAATTCACGAGTTTGCAGTGTAGGAAAATAAGAATCCACAAGTATCAAAGGAACAATGGTTATAGTGCTACTTATGTATGGAAATCCACAAATTTTCCTTTTCATCCTTCCCCTCCGAGTTGTATGAGTGGATCGCGAAGCTAGCAGACAATCAAGGAAGGTGTAGGCTCGACAAAACTATTGTGTGGACTCCAAAGTTTGTTTGTAGACTAGAAGCATCAGAAGATAAGATTGCACGTGGTGTGGACCATTGGCTCGATCCAGTTATAGGAGGGTTTATCACCAAGTTCATGGTAGATACTTCATAGCTACAACGAGGCGAAATGACAATTCCTCAAAGGACCATGAGGTAAGTGTGTTAAATCTTTGAACAATTGGATTAAAATGCTACTGTGTGAAAAGCGGGTTATGTGAATAAATTGATGTTTGGGGCTACATGATGTGGGAGGATCTATAGAAATGAAGGTAGCCTAGAGATAGAAACTAGCCCCTTGATTTCGCCTCAGTGAGAAAGCGAGGAAGAGCTCATGAAAGTTTCACCAAGAAGTGTGATCAGTCTGATAAGGCAACAAATTATGTGCCTACCACCTTCACCTACACCACCACCAGTTTTACAATCTTCACCCCCATCTCTGCCCACACCATCTCTGCCACCACCACAGTTCAATATGCTGAGCGGAATAAAGTTTTTTGTGTTCAAAGGAGGGGGGAACGAAGACTTGGACCAATTTTTGTTTGTGGTAAAGGTTGTATGGGAAGTGCAAGGAGTCACAGATGACAACATAAAGAAGGCAATGGTGGTAAGTGCATTGCAGGATCACACACTGACGTGGTACATTAAGCATTCTAATGATAGCTACACTAAATATGGAATTTAGTAGGCCAAAATCGGAGACACAATTAATTATCAGGTTTAATGAAATTACGATGCTTCTAGGCGAGACCCCGTGGCAGCTGGATCAGGGACTGAAGGGTATGATTTGCAAAGCCAACATGACCTTGACGGATGGGCAATACCGCGTATGGTTTGTAGCGTCACTAACACTGCATCTAAGGATGGCGCTGTCACAGCAGAAGTTATCCACTCATGCCGAAGCTTTGGAGATTACAATGAGAATACACGAGACCCCAATACAAGATCCTAGTCTAGGAGTCCAACAGATCCACACCAGTTGAAAAATTTGTGTCTAGAGATGTAGAGTTTGAAATAGGATAGGACAACTCACCCAAAGGCACACAAGGAGTTATGGTGCATAAAGTGCAAAGGCCAGGGACATGACAAGGACCACTGTCTAGTTTTCGCGAACTACTTGGCGGGAGGAGGACTAATGCCATTGAGACCAGAGGCACAAGCAGGACCGAGCACGACACCTGCATTATGGTGCGTGATTTGTTAGATAGGAGGGAAGCATTCTACACATAACTACCACCTATTACAAAAGTATACGCAGACGTCCCAACAGTTGTTTTGTAACTTCTACAGATCAGTAGGCCATGATGAGTGCACCTGTAGAAGTTATGAACTAATGATGGATCAAACCCCTACCTACAGAGTTCAAGCCTAAATGTGATCCCTCGATCAAAATGTGGGGATGACACGCACTGGATTTTAGCGGCGCAAATGAGGTTGATGTGTAATGGGACCAGGAAGGGGATGCAGAAAGCTGATTTGTTACAATTGCGGAGGGCCAGGGAATTATGCCCGCAATTGTACAAATCCAACGAGAGCATCATGTTTACATTGTACCCAGTTTGATAATGAGATAGAGGACTGCCCCATGCTGATAGCGAGGTTGTGCGATAAAGGAACAATCCAACCCCCACTGACTTAGAACCTGCAAATGATGAGGTCTGAGCTGCACGAAGAGGACCCAAATGTAAACATCGTGCCCCAAAGTGGTATAACGACAGGAGATGACAAGGGCAAGCATCCCAAAGAGAGTGCTTGGGTTCGTAATGGTCCAACAAAGGAACCAGAGTTCAATTTGGAGCGTGATGAGCCCCGAATTGGGTAACTTATTGGGCTCATTTTGCCTAATTGTCCTTGTTCAATCATCCATTTTTCATAGATTATGCATGTTTTTTTAGTATGTTTATGTTTTTTGAACGAATAAGGGTGGTCACTCTACTAGGGAGGCTAATACGTGGTATTTCAGGTTTTTTTGACAATTTTTGGAGAAAAACCAAGAAATCCTAGGACAGGTGATAGCCAAGCTTGAGGTGAGGATTCATAGGAGGGTTGTCTCTGGTATTAAATGGCCTTCCTCGAAATCTCCACCCTCAACTCCGAGCTCAACAGGCCACCAAAACGAATCCTAAAGGTAGCCAAGCAGCTTTGGGAAGAGTGACTATTTACTAGAGTTGGAACAACCGAGTCCCTTGAATTTAGGAGGGCTGCTAGGATCCTCATAGTGTATAAATAAGAAGGCCTTAGTCTTCGTAGTTTAATTTTGGGAACTATTGTATTTTTGCACTAGAGTGTTGTCATTTTCTCAGCTCATTTTCTTGTAGCTGTTGCTGCATAACTTTCTTCTGATGATTCTTTTCGGATAACGAAAAGTAGTTCTATTTGGCATCAGCTCTGAGTTTTTTATAGGAGCCTGTAGCTCTTGGGGTTAGGCCCAACCTAAGAGCCAAGGTCTCCTTCATGTATTGTTATTTTTTTTTATGTCTTTGCAAAATAATTTTTGTTTAGTAGATTAACACCTTGCTGATTACATCCTCAAGATTATCCTCTTTGCTTCCCTAAGATTAAAGGTGCCTTCTTTATTGAGGCCCCATCTTAACTGATCCTGTCCCTCTGATACCAAGATTTTCCTTTGTTTTAAAATGCCCATTAGTGCCTCTGTTTTTGTTTTTATAGGACTCTCATCTATGCACTCTATGATTCTCCAGTTTCTCCATTTACCAGTGTCATGAGGAAGAGTCCAGAAATCTTTAACTTTGGTTAATCCTTGGGAGTCAGTTTCTTGCTTGAGGCACATGAAATCCAATTTTAATAAGATTGGTTCTTGTTTCCATTTATCTTCCCAGAAGTGAGCTAGATCTCCTTCTCTGATCTCCCAGAAACTGTTGTCTTGAACTAGGCTTCTGTTATCCCAGGCTTTATTCCGGATGTAGGATCCTTTTATGTTCCCCGACATTCTTATAAGATCTTTTTTTTTCCAGGATCTTGCATATTTTTCTTTCCAGGTCATGGCCCATTTAGCTTCAGGTTCCTTAACCCATCTCCACCAGAGCTTGGCTCCCAAAACTTTACTTAGAATCTCCGGATCATTTAAGCCTGGGCCCCCATGACTCTTGGGTTTGTAGATTTCTTCCCAAGAAACCAGAGCCCATTTCTTCCTGGTTTCCTCTTTTCCCCAAAGGAAATCTCTCTGAATATTGTTGAATTGCTGCAACACTCCTTTGGGGGCTGGGAGGGTTGATAAAAGGAACACAAGGATAGATTTTAGAATGACCTTGACTAGATCAACCTACCAGCAAGGTTCAATGATCTGATAGTCCATTTTTTAACTTTGTCTTGCATCTTGTTGAGCACCGGTTCCCAAATACTTTTGTGTAGCAACCTAGCTGTGAGCGGAATTCCCAAATATGTTGAAGGAAGGGAATCCCTCTGGAAGCCCATAATTCTGGAGATATTTCTCTGAATGGAAATGTTAGTATTAAAGAAAAATATTTTAGATTTGGAGGGATTGACTTCCATACTTGACGCCAAGGCAAAGTTAAATAGAATTTTTTTGTAAGCCAAGGCTTCTTTGACTGTAGGAATACCTTGCAGCATAGTGTCGTCCAAAAATTGTTGGTGTTCATTGATTGACCATTCTTCGTTAATTGAAGGCCCTTAATTATTCCCACAACCTTGGCTCGTTTAATGGACTTGCCCAAACCTTCCATCATGATGATGAAGAGAAAGGGAGAGAGAGGGTCTCCCTGCCTTAGACCTCCAGAAGGAGTGAAGATACCTGAGGGTGAACCATTCACTAAAATTGAAAAGCTGGAGGAAGTAACCACAGCCATAACTCATCTGATCCAGTTGTGATCGAACCCAAATGCAGAAATGACCTTCTTGACATAGATCCAGTTCACCTTGTCATATGCTTTGGCAATGTCTAATTGCATAATCATACCAGCCTATTTCTTACTGGTAAGCGTATGAACTACTTCATGAGCTTGAATAATGTTGTTTAGAATCTGTATACCTTCCACATAACCTTATTGTTGCCTTGAAATTAAAGAAGGGAATACCAGTTTGAGTCTACTGGCCAGTGCCTTGGATATAATTTTATAAACCACATTGCATAAAGCAATGGGTCTAAACTTATCAGCAGTCAGGGCTGAATCCTGTTTGGGAATCAGGGAGATGAAGGAGGTATTGAGGGCTTTCAGAATAGTCCTGTTTCTTTTGGAATGCTCTACCACATTCAGGATATCTCGTTTGACAATGTTCCAGCATGCCTTAAAAAAGTCTACATTGAAGCCATCTGGTCCAAGAGCTTTATTGTTCTGCATGTCTTTAATAACTTCACTTACCTCATCTTCAGTTACTAGTTTATTCAGGTTAAAATTTTCCTCTCTAGACACCATCATAGGGATATTTTTTGTAATTTCCTTGATATATTTCTCTTTGTTTAGATTATTTTCCTCAGTGATGCCTCTGAAATGCTGCACCAACACTATTTCGATACCTTTATGAGAGGTCTGAAGTTCTCCATTTTCATTCAGTATCAAAGAGATTCTATTGTGAGCTCTATTGGCTATGGTGGATCTATGGAAAAATATGGTGTTATGTTCACCTTCTTTGAGCCACTAAACTCGATACTTTTGTTTCCAAAATATTTCCTCTTGTTTACATAATGTTTCCCATTCATGATGGTATTTATTAGTTTGTTCACTTTTGACTTTATCAAAACCATCTGTGATCAGTGCTTGATAGAGTTCTTGGAGTTTGATTTCCACTGATTTTTAATCCACAAAAATGTTGCCAAACTCCTTCTTGTTCCATTCTTTGAGCTTGAGTTTTATGTGCTTGAGTCTTTTATGAAGGAGGAACATTATAGTGCCATGTGTATGCAAATCTTTGGACCACCATTTTTCTATATTGCTGATGAAATTTGGATGGGAGAGCCACATATTCTCGATTATGAAGGGTCTATTCCTGGGGGAATCAATCCCCTTGATTTCTAATTGAATCGGTCAATGCTCCGAGCCACCAAAGGGGAGAACACTAGCAGTAATTTCTTTGTTTGTGAGCATAAGCTCCTATAATAACAAAAATTTGTCTAATATGGAGGTGACCTATGCCTCCCCTCCTTTTTTATTATTCCAAGTGAAACGACCATTATGTGTTTCAGAGTCAACTAGTTTCATCTCCTCTGTGGAATGCTATTGAATCTTTACTTAGCAGTCTGTTACCACCTTTTTTTTTCGAAAGAGATTTAATCATGTTAAAATCTCCTCCCATGATCCAAGGAATTTCGTCATGCCTACTTCTAAGATCAACCAAGGATTAAAGAAACCTGAGTTTTTCATCTATTCTTTGAGGCCCATAAATGTTAGTGACCAAGAAGGTAACTGATACCCCAACTGGTTGAAAATTTATTGAAAGGTAATTTCTATATGCCTCCACATCTATTATGCTAACTTTTAATGGGTTCCATAGAGTTAGGATACCTCCCACTATGTTCTCTATTTCAACTTCTAAAAACTCAAATATGTCAAGCCATTTGTTCTCGATTTGTTTTAATTTATGAATAGAGCATTTTGTTTCTTGAATGAAGATAATGTCTGGTATTGCTAGTTTCATTCTGTTACTTAGCATTCTTTGCTTTCTTTTACTACCTAAACCTTTGATGTTCCAAGATATGAACTTCATAATTAAAGATTTGTAAAGGAGTAACTTGTTAAGTCTTTCATCTTACTCGAACCTATCATTAGCTTTCCACACTCCATCAGGAGCTCATTTTTCTTTTTTCTGCCCCTCTTCTTTCCTAGATTTCTAGTCACTAATCCTGGAGTTGCTTTCATAGTTTTCACACCTCGGTGCTCTTGCTTGTGAATGTTTTTGCCTTTGTCCATTCCTTTTTCCTGAGCTTTCCATAAAAACAACTGTTGTATTCTGTTGCATTCTTCTTGAGGCAGAGAATCTATTCCTTCCTTCGTTCCTTGCATCAAGAATCCTTCTAGATCCAGGTTCTCCTTATCCAGTATTTCCAGTAGTTCCTAATCCTCCAGGTTCTCCTTATCCAGTATTTCCATTTCTGTTTCAATCGTCATTGGATCTTTTGGATAACCAGTATCTTGAGAATGTTTGTTGTCCTCTTCCTTTTCTTCTTCATTAGGACCTGTCGTCTGAGATTGGTTTTCTCTCGTGATTTCTTCATTATCTTCCAGCACTTGAAACTTGCTCTGACTTTTCTTCTATGCCTTGTTTTGTTGTTGCTTTGGCCCCTTTTTTCCCACTTTCCCTTTAATTGTCACTTTCTGAAAGCTATCAATCTCCTTCAAGGTATCAGGTTTTCTTTTAATCTGTGTTTTACCAAGAGGGCATTATCTGAACAAATGTCCATGCTCATGGAATCTACGACATCTGAATGGGATATGCTCGTATTCCACTGCCTACACCCATTCTTCATCAAAAACTTCCAAGATTAATTCCTCCAGAAGAGCACTTGATAGATCCATTTCCACACATATTCTAGCAAAGGAGGTATATTTACCCCTTCTTGTGGCTTCAGAAGTTTTGATGAAACATCCTAATTTGTTGCCAATGGAAGTTAGCAATTTTGCTTGCGAATAATCCAAAGGTAGAGAATAGAGCCTTACCCAAACAAGGACAGAAGTGAAGGTTTCCCACACGGGAACAAAGTTCATCTTCCAAGGCCTCATATAAATATCGGTTGCTGCATAAAAGTAGGGTCCTCCTTCAAATATTATGTCTTTGTCTTTGATGTTTGAGAACACTAGTGTGAAGAATCCTTTTGACCCAAGATGTAGGTCAATGCTTCCTTTCAGTTTCCAATGATACTTGATCCACCTCTACAAATATTTTTCAGTGGGCCAGAGTCCCATGAATTTATAGATAATGGCATAGGTTCCCATGTGTTCCCTGTGTGCCTGTAGAGTAGGACCATTTAATATTATTCGAGGAGTGATTTCTGCTTTAGGTTTGCAGGGTCCCCTTTTTTTTTGTCTCTTGCACCCTGACTTTTGTCTTCTTCCTCCGTGTCCTTTGTGCTACTATTTTCCTTGGTCTTGTTCCCTTTTGTTTCCTTTTCCTTATCTTTGTTCCTGCCATCCATAAAACTTTTGCTGCTGATTGTCAGTGTTTTGCCTCTACCATCTACTGCTTCTTTGTAGGAGGGAGTCGAGCTCCCTCCTCTTTCGCCCTCCATTAGCAAGGAATACCTGCACCATTCTGAAACCCTATTCTATCACTCCAACTAGGCGAGCTTCATTCACATACCAAAAGGTGAGCGGGCTTGGCCCAGGCAAGTATCCCCACGACTAGTCAACGCCCTCGCTCAGGCTTGAGCACAAGATCTCACCATCTTTACAAGTCTTAATTTACCAACCAGCCACCTCCACTAACCTTTTTTAGTTTTGTTTTATCATTTTCAGAGCCGAAGGTTGAAAAAGGGACACGCGGAACTCAATACAATTTCACTCTATTGAACTAGTTGATAATCAAGTCATCGTGGGAGATTTGGAATAACGTTACCTTGAAGAATCCAATTTTGGTCTAACTTGTGGTGTTGGAAAGAAGAATCATAGAGATACCACATGACAAAATTTTAGACTTTGGAGAGCCAAAACTATAGAGTTACAACCATTTCCAGATTGATCTCCTAAAAGAAAGAAAAAGGTGTGTATTTGTTGTTTTAATTGCAATTTTTTTTTTGAAAATTCAATTTGAAGTGATTCCAAGGGAATATTAAAGCATAACCATGCATATAACCATCATATAACCAGCATAGAATCTGTTACAAACCAGTCATAAGATCAAAATAATAACTAGTACTAGTGTTCATCGATCATATAAAAAATAACTTATATTAATATTCAAAAGCCAACCAAGTCATAGGCTTCCACGTACCACCTGACCATAGATTAGGCTAAACCAAATCTCTTTTTTCATCAAATCACCCTCGTGCCATATAGAAAGCATGAATGTGGGATCATATGGGTTAAACCAAAATAGAACCAACCAGCCCTTCTAAAGGCCATCACCTCAACCCTCAACCACATTGATTTCACCTAAGCTGGTTCAAAAATCACTAACATCAAAACAAGCTTGGATTCCTTTGAATTCCTTAACTAATTCTAGAGGAATTTTCCTAACTCCACCCATCCATCAAGAGTTCCAAGAGAAATACCATCTCCACTCTTGACCGTTGGGAATTTTCCCAAGAAAACCTCAACCAGGATCCAAGTTTGTAAGCTATTCAAAGCTAATCAAAGAGAGAACCCAATACATCATATCTATCCAGGAAATGGAAAGGCAAGGATGAAACCACTGTCAATCCAAGAAAATATCATGCCAATGACAATGAAATGACCAAAGAACCACATGCATGTACCGTGCATCCAAATCTCAGCAAGGAAATTACACATGCAACCTATTACATGCAATGAAATCCAGTTGTAGTTATTGATCCAACCTTATCTCACCACTCAATATTACTTTTCATGTCCTTTAATTTCTTCTCTCCAAGTCCAAGTGAATGCTAGGATGCTCCAAGAATTCTCTAAATGTGCAAGAGTCTAAGAGAGCTAGAATGAACAAGTTTTGAGCCAAAAATTGTCAAAATATGTGAATTGTTTGTCTGATGTCTTTTGTCATTGATGTCAAGTCTCTTCCTTCCCTTTTTCTTCATTTTCCTTAATTTCCTCTCAAATTTCCCCTGCATGCATATTTGTGTCTTTTCATCTTCCTTTTCTCCTATTTTCCTTTATTTCCTTAATCAAATGCCATTTATTGTCCCTTTTCCTTTGCCATTTCCTTTTCCAATTTCCATAACCATTAATAAGCCACAAGTGATGCCCACTTAATGTTTACCCACCATTCATCTTGGAACACATGTCCCATGACCTTAGTCTTATTTTATTTATATGGAAAATCAACCAAAGGTTGTTACAAACCCCTCCCCCTTGGGGGAACATCGTCCTCGGTGTTCGATGACACTTATGACCATCAAAACATACTACCTATGGAGCTTTATAACACAAATCGATGAAATATTTACAATAAACAACTACTAAAAACCATGAAAATCATGAAACATATACTACTTATTGGAGCTTTATAACACAACTTGATACATTGTTGACAATGACATGCATATATATATATATGGATGTTGGGCATGGAATCCCCTCAAGGCATGTTTTGGGACTCAAAGCCCAAATTTTGTTGTAAAGACTCCGCGAATTATAGGCGCGGAGCGCGAAATGTATAATAGAGTCATAGGATTATTTTCCCTAGTCTTGTAATGTAGTGTCAGCCTACCCATGGTCCAAGGACCATGGGATTGTATAAATAGAGAAAGGCTCTAAGTGTAAAATATAGCGAAGTAATAAATGGAAAGGTTGAAGCAAAGTAGAAGCACAGAGCAAGAACCTAAGTGTGTCTTGTGTCGTGGGGTAGGAGAAGGCTCTGCAGCTGAGTGCACAAGGTAGAGTCGAGTCTGTAACCAGGGAAGAGAATAATAAAGAGAATTTTTATCTTAATTCTGTGTATCTGTTCTTGGGTTGCATGTTTGATATAAATTGCAAATGTATTATTTATTTACTCTGCGCACCTATATGAATGATTTAGATTGATAAGTATACTTTACACATGCAAGTAAGCTAAGTTAGTTAACTAATAGCAGAATACTAGTAAAGGCTTGGGTAATAACAGTGTTCGGCCCCCGAGTAGGGCTGCGCAAAGGCAGTATCTCAGGCTGCGAGGTACGGGTAAGTGTGCATAGCGACGTGTATGCAAGGTCAAACCATGGACCACTTGAAACTCATCACACATCTCCAGGGTACGAAACCTGGTTCTAGCACCCTCCCATACTACTTCTGGTGAGACCTCAGTCTATGCTCTGCGGACTATTTCTGAAAGGGCTAGTAGTACTGAGATTTTTTTGGTTATATCACCTCTAAACCTGGGGCCCCAACAAGCCAAAAAATCGTTCCATTGTCAGGACCAGGATCTTCATAAGGGATGTTTGATGTCGTGTCACTAGAATTCGACAAATAAAGAAATTGAAGAGTGGCTGGATAGAAAAATTCATGAGTTTGCGGTGTAGGAAAATAGGAATCCACAAGTATCGAAGGAAGAATGGTTAGAGTGCTACTTATGTATGGAAATCAACAAATTTTCCTTTGCATCCTTCCCCTCTGAGTTGTATGAGTGGATCGCGAAGCTAGCAGACAATCAAGGAAGGTGTAGGCTCGACAAACCTATCGTGTGGACTCCAAAGTTGGTTTGTAGACTAGAAGCATCGGAAGATAAGATTGCACATGGTGTGGACCATTGGATCGATCAAGTTATAGGAGGGTTTATCACCAAGTTCATGGTAGATACTTCATAGTTACAACGAGGCGAAACGAGACTTCCTCAAAGGACCATGAGGTAAGTATGTTAAATCTTTGAACAATTGGATTAAAATGCTACTGTGTGAAAAGCGGGTTATGTGAATAAATTGATGTTTGGGGCTACATGATGTCAGAGGATCTATAGAAACGAAGGTAGCCTAGAGATAGAAACTAGCCCCTTCATTTCGCCTCGGTGAGAAAGCGAGGAAGAGCTCGCGAAAGTTTCACCAAGAAGTGCGATCAGTCTGATAAGGCAACGAATTCCGTGCCTACCACCTTCACCTACACCACCACCAGTTTTACCATCTTCACCCCCATCTCTGCCCACACCATCTCCGCCACCACCACAGTTCAATATGGTGAGCGGAATAAATTTTTTTGTGTTCAAAGGAGGAGGGAACGAAGACCTGGACCAATTTTTGTTTATGGTAAAGGCTGTATGGGAAGCGCAAGGAGTCACGGATGACAACATAAAGAAGGAAACATTGGTAAGTGCATTGCAGGATCACATACTGACGTGGTACATTAAGCATTCTAATGATAGCTGCACTAAATAGGGAATTTAGTAGGCCAAAATCAGAGACACAATTAATTATCGAGTTTAAGGAAATTACGATGCTTCTAGGTGAGACCCCCTGGCAGCTGGATTAGGGACTGAAGGGTATGATTTGCAAAGCCAACATGACCTTGACAGATGGGCAATATCGCATATGGTTTGTAGCGTCACTAACACTGCATCTAAGGATGACGCTGTCACAGCAGAAGCTATCCACTCATGCCAAAGCTTTGGAGATTGCAATGAGAATACACGAGACCCTAATACAAGATCCTAGTCTAGGAGTCCAACAAATCCACACCAGTTGAAAAATTTGTGTCTGGAGATATAGAGTTTGAAACAGGATAGGACAACTCACCCAAAGGCGCACAAGGAGTTATGGTGCATAAAGTGCAAAGGCCAGGGACATGACAAGCACCACTGTCTAGTTTTCACGAACTAATTGGCGGGAGGAGGACTAATTCCATTAAGACCAGAGGCACAAGTAGGACCGAGCACGACACCTGCATTATCGTGCGCGATTTGTTAGATAGGAGGGAAGCATTCTACACATAACTACCACCTATTACAAAAGTATACGCAGATGTCCCAACAGTTGTTCTGTAACTTCTACAGATCAGTAGGCCATGATGAGTGCACCTGTAGAAGTTACAAACTAATGATGGATCGAACCCCTACCTACAGAGTTCAGGCCTAAATGTGATCCCTCGATCAAAATGCGGGGATGACACGCACTGGATTTTAGCGGTGCGAATGAGGTTGAGGTGCAATGGGACTAGGAAGGGGATGCAGAAAGCTGATTTGTTACAATTGTGGAGGGCTAGGGCATTATGCCCACAATTGTACAAATCCAACGAGAGCATCATGTTTATATTGTACCCGGTTTGATAATGAGATAGAGGACTGCCCCATGCTGATAGCGAGGTTGTGCGATAAAGGAACAATCCAACCCCCACTG